>JASVEL010003308.1:0-112455 GCA_032618575.1 Nicotiana noctiflora
AGGCATACTGGGAGGTTCGCATTTGCGACATAATGTTCGCATTTGCGAACAAGGCTCCTTCGCATTTGCGAAGAAGGCTTCGCATTTGCGAAGCATGGCTTAGCAATGAAGGCATCGCATTTGCGAAGAATGCTTCGCATTTGCGAAGCATGGCTTGGCAGTGAAGGCCTCGCATTTGCGAGGTTATGTTCGCAATTGCGAACCCAAGCCTTCCTGGACGCCCTTCGCATTTGCGATCAAGGGTTCGCATTTGCGAACCCTGCCTTGGTCCGTCACCTTCGCAATTGCGAGAAATTCTTCGCAATTGCGAAGCCAACAGCTGGGTGAAAAAAAACCAGCAGTTCAAAATTCAGATTTTCATCCAACGGCCTATCAAATCTTTACCCGAGCCCCCCCGGCTCCAAACCAAACATGTACACAACCTCAAAAACACATTATGGACTTGTTCGTGCGATCATATCGCCAATATCACTTCGTTTTAATCAAATCGAGCCTCAAACTCATGATTTTCATACTTTTGATTTTCAAAACTTCTTAACTTGGAACTCAAGGTCCAAAACATCTCAAACGACATTCAAATGTCACCAAACTTTACAGAAATCACATATATAATATTTTAGACTTGTACCGGGCGTCGGAACCAAAATACGAGCCCGATACCAAGGTCTATTAATTTATTTCCTTTAATAATTGCATCAAAAACAATTTCACATAAAAATTCATAACTTAGGCTCTAGGCCTCAGAATTCGACTCCGGACACATGTCCAAGTCCCATATTTTCCTACGGACCTCTCGGGACCATCCAATCTCGGGTCCGGATCCGTTTACCAAAAATGTTGACCGAAGTCAACCATATCAATATTAATATCATTTTTATCCAAATTTCTCATAGAATTCATATTTTCTATCACAAAATCTTTCCTGCTACATGCTCGGATCGTGCACGTAAATCGAGGCAACATAGAATGAGGTTTTCAAGGCCTCAGAAGCTCGAAATTATTAATAAAATAAGTGATGACCCTTTGGGTCGTCACAAATTTTGATCCCACGTTACTTTAACAGTTTTTTCTAATTCCACTTCTTTACAGTTTTTTCCAACTCCACTACTTCACAGTTTTCATCCCACGTCCACTTCTTTACAGTTTTTTGCAATTCTACTGCTTGACAGTTTTTCCCAGTTACACTGCTTGACAGTTTTTTCCAATTACAGAAGAAGCCTTAAGTTGACTCCCACGTTTACAGTCAGTTTTTTCCAATTACAGAAGAAGCCTTAAGTTGACTCCCACGTTTACAGTCAGTTTTTTCCATATGCACATCTATATATATACGATTTCACTACTTTACAATTTCCAAACCTTTGTGAAGTTTATATTTTATCTGCTGAAATACAATTTTCTGCTTGCAAATATGGAGAAACAAATTCATGATATCAAACAAATTTCAGGCAACTCAATGTAATGGAACCTAAAAGTTAGAGTTGTTCGAATGTGGGTATTGCCGGATCGGTTTAAACCGGAAATACCATATTCAATTGAATTGGTTTTGCAGGATTCTAAGGTAACATATCAAACTTTGTTATACTTCAGAAGTTATTAATGTAGTCGTATTCTTTTTAACACTTCAACAGAGGATGAATGTACACATAAATATGTTGCGACTGTTTTTTGTATTCTTCACAACACTTGATACAAAGTGAAGTTTGTACTGTCGTTCAAACACATAAGAAATGAGAAGACTGTGTTTTGTATTCTTAACAACACTTGACAGAAAGAGTTGACTGAAAGTTGCATCTTTGTGTCGTTTAAACAGAGTTATTGTTCACATTAACAGAGGAATTGCTCTGCTATATAACTTTGGCTAATACGTTTTCTGTCTAGTTCTTGAAGGGAATCCACTGAACGTTTGATGCATTCTTTGTTACTCCTATTTGGCAATGGAGATAAACTTTCTCTTTTTTCAGTTGTAGCATTTTGAAATCATAATCAAGAAAAGGTGTAGCATTTTGAAATTAGAACTTAGAATAGGTGTATAATTTTGTTTCTATCCTAAAGTGTATGGAGGTTTGATGCTGAAGCAGATGGAGCAGTAATCAAACACTATTACATTGCTGGCTGTTTATTTTGTAAATCATGGGTAGTTAAAGTTGCAGCAGATTACAATAAATTTGGTTATCTTTTTCTTACAATTACGCGCTTACATTTGTTGTCTTCATAATTGTGCACTAATAATGAATCTAAATTTGCAGGGTGATCGTATACATGCTACAATTGGAAAGTACGTTCTTAAGTCTTTCAGGAACAAGATACATGAACTTCGGTTATATCGTATGAACTACTTTGTAGTTGGACCAAATAATTTTAAGTTGAGGACTACGCCACACAGCCTGAGGCTAAAATTCACTCAAAAGACATTTGTTGAGGAAACAAATGATCCTTCATTTCATATGAACATCTTTAACTTGCGTCCTTTAGACCAACTAACAATTCAACATGATGTCGATGAGACTGAATTATGTGGTAATTCTTCTTTTCATTTGTAATGAATTAATTGTTTTGGTAAAACTATGTTACTGACTTTTATCTATATACATACATATATATATATATATATATATATATATATATATATACATATATATATACATATATATATATATATATATATATATATATATACATATATATATATATATACATATATATATATATATATATTAGATGTTGTTGGTCACGTTTTCACTACTTTACAATTTCCAAACCTTTGTGAAGTTTATATTTTATCTGCTGAAATACAATTTTCTGCTTGCAAATATGGAGAAACAAATTCATGATATCAAACAAATTTCAGGCAACTCAATGTAATGGAACCTAAAAGTTAGAGTTGTTCGAATGTGGGTATTGCCGGATCGGTTTAAACCGGAAATACCATATTCAATTGAATTGGTTTTGCAGGATTCTAAGGTAACATATCAAACTTTGTTATACTTCAGAAGTTATTAATGTAGTCGTATTCTTTTTAACACTTCAACAGAGGATGAATGTACACATAAATATGTTGCGACTATTTTTTGTATTCTTCACAACACTTGATACAAAGTGAAGTTTGTACTGTCGTTCAAACACATAAGAAATGAGAAGACTGTGTTTTGTATTCTTGACAACACTTGACAGAAAGAGTTGACTGAAAGTTGCATCTTTGTGTCGTTTAAACAGAGTTATTGTTCACATTAACAAAGGAATTGCTCTGCTATATAACTTTGACTAATACGTTTTCTCTGTCTAGTTCTTGAAGGGAATCCACTGAACGTTTGATGCATTCTTTGTTACTCCTATTTGGCAATGGAGATAAACTTTCTCTTTTTTCAGTTGTAGCATTTTGAAATCATAATCAAGAAAAGGTGTAGCATTTTGAAATTAGAACTTAGAATAGGTGTATAATTTTGTTTCTATCCTAAAGTGTATGGAGGTTTGATGCTGAAGCAGATACAGCAGTAATCAAACACTATTACATTGTTGGCTGTTTATTTTGTAAAACATGGGTAGTTAAAGTTGCAGCAGATTACAATAAATTTGGTTATCTTTTTCTTACAATTACGCGCTTACATTTGTTGTCTTCATACACTACTACAAAAAAAGCCTTTAGCGACAATTATTTAGCGGCAATAAGGTAATTGTCGCTAATGAATTATTTAAGCTAAAATATTAGCGGCATAAGTCTATTAGCTAGTAAAAGATATCCTTTTAACGACAATAAAAAATTGACATTAAAAATTATTAATTGAATTAATTTTTTTTTATTATTTTAACTTTTCCTCCATACAATGAAAATGAAATCTTTCCCTCCATTTTTTGTGACAGGAAATTACATTCCCTCCCATTAGAAAACCCTCCGATTAGAAAAACAATAGGAAAACCCTGTAATTAGAACGAAGAACAATACAGGAAACATACAGAAGAAAGACGCTAGGAAAACCTACGCGTTAACAGTATCGCTGCAAAAGCCTCTGTCCTGCCACGGTCTCCGACCATCCTAGGTCGTTTTTAATTGAGTTACATATAATTTTGGTTGATGCTGCTCGATTATTCTTAATCTTCGATATCAATCTTTTCCCTATCATTCGTCTTCAACTTCTGTTTTCATGTAGGTTTCAAGAATTATTGTGGAAAACTCTCGTCTCCTTCAATGTCTTGTCTTAATCAGCAAAAAATTCTGCTTACCAGGTACCAATCTTTGATTTTTGATTTTTGACATCCAACTATGGCCTTTTGGGATTAGTGAAAGTACAGCATTTTCTGTGTTTACTAAGTCGTTTTGTGATATATGGCTGTTGTTAGATTGATTGAATTGATTCCTCCTCTGTTACTGTATTGTTTTTGAATTGGTTCCTCTGTTTTCTATGGCTACTGTTACTTTTGTTTTTCAGAAATTTTTTAAGTGTTGTTGATGCATATTGATGTTTTAGTTGAATGCCGGCAGTCGAGATAAGAATTCAACCATGTATATATATATAGTTTTTACTCTATTGTTAGTTGGTGATTTTGGTGCATATTAGGCTTATTACTGATTTTTACCTTGTTACAAAGAGGAGTTTTAGTGGTTAAAAGGTTCGCAGAATGTTTTGAAACTGGTTAGTTTGTTCGCGTGAAGGTCTGAAAGGATCAGAATAATCTTTGACTTATATTTAAACGCTAAAATATCTATTCAAAGTGAAATCTGAAAAAATAGTAGTATCAAATAACTGAGAAAAGATAGAATAGAAGAATGAGATAAACGAGTATATATAGAACATGTTGGTTGATCGTACGATTAGCATTCATCATTATGGAAATTTGAGTTTCTTTGTTAATTCTTTCAACTTCTGGGTTGGAAAAATGCAACCTAGGAGTGATGTGTCGCACTACTTGATCATCCCCCACGTTCTCAACCAAATTATTCTCCGAGGCAATTTGTCAAACACCCAACTTCTTAGAAAGATTTTCACTTGAGTTTGCTACTGTTAATACATGGTGTAATTTTCTGCATAAATCTAGTATCCTTGACTATTAGAGAGTTAACACCAACGTTCACCTCTTCTGCTATTGCTTCAAAACTATTTGGACTCGTGACAGCCTTTGACGCAGTTTGTCGAGCGGTTGGAACACTCATATTCTGTTGTTGATTCTTCACACCTGGAGCAGCATTTCGCTTAGTAGGAGACCTCATCACTACTGTCCATTTTTCCCTAGTTTGCGCACCAACTTTAGGAGTAGTAGCTGCATTATTTTGTGCACATGAATTAGCAGTTGTCACACCATCTGATTTCCCAACCTGGGAAGTAGCATGTTGTTGTCGTGTAGTTGGTATCACAGGTGTAAGAGCTCGATCACCAGCTGTCCCAACTTGTTGCTTCACCTGTCTAATAGATTTTGATGCCCAACTTTTATAGATTTCCAGCAACAGAATCTGTAGTAACACAAGAAATTAAACCATATGATTTTTAGTTGTAGCCGATTTGCTTGAAGTATCACAAACATGTCCCGTCCTGGAATTGTAGCTTGTCCAGCTGCTTTCCTCTCACTCTGATCATCTTTAATCCCTTCGGCAACACTAACATATCGTGCTGCTGTAGGAGTTTGTCCAGCTTTATCATGACTGTCACACATCTACCTAGCTTGTACAACTGGATTTACAGCATTGTAATTCTCGCTAAGGCTATAGAAGCAGAAACATCACGTGTAGGTTTAGCCTGACCTTTCACAAGCATTAATGCATCACCTCCAGGACCTTTCGATTTAGGATTAGTAACACTTATTGAATTACCATTCTCAGGTGCTGCAGGATTCAAAACCCCAGCTACTACAACAGTAGTGATTGATTCAACTTCCTTAGGTTGAAACTGCACCAGCTACTGTTGATCATGAGTCAGCTCTAATGCTTTCACAATATTAGTAATCATAGGAGCATTAGGATCAACAGTAGCACCTGATGCGATCTTAAAATTTCTAATAATACTAGATTCATCCTCCACTCAATTAGTGATCGCATTAATATTTTTCTTAGGTTTTACATGAACATTATAACCTTAAGTAACATCTTTGTCAGCACTTTCCTTTTGTTTTACTAATTTAGAATTTAAAATCTCCCTCTCATCTCCTTGATATTTATCAATATCACTGCACAATGTTTATGCATTCTCTTGTGATTTTACTGTTTGTTTTCTCAAAACCCGTGTCTCAAAATATTGACAAGTGAACAGGTAACTCGATTTCATATGTTTTAGACATTCTTAATGAAATTTTAATCCTAAAAACATATTGTTATCTAATGTGTTAATATCCTAACTCTTTTTTGGCTGATTTATCTCATTGTTGGAAGACTTAAACCTGATTAAGTGTCCATTATCTAACTTCTATTATTTGTATATTTGATTGTGTGCATTCGTTGCTTTGTCTTTATCTCTACTCGAACTTTAATTTTTTCTGAATGGAATTTTCTTTTCTTGCCTTCAGTAAACGCTTTAGCATCACTACTACTGTGATAATTGGTATTATATTGCAAAGGAAGCTAAGGTTATTCCAGTTTCAAGAGGTTTATAGGATGGACTTTCAGGATTGTGATAGTTGGGTTGATGGGGATAATCTGATTTTGCATTGTAGAGTTTTGTTTACTTTTCAAAACCGACAATTCTTGGCCTTATGTTTTACTAATAATTGTAATGATTTCCAATTTTCTAAATTTTGGAAATATATTTCACAAAGCCAAGGGAGTAGTTTTTGGTTCATAAATTGCTTATCTTATATCCATGGTGAACATGCTAAAGAAAGATAAATAATCATAGCGCTACACGAGGCATAATAAGTGTTCGTCAGTAGAACCTATGGTATTATACTCCAATCCATCAGATCTCAAGTTTTGTTATAGTCTTACTTTTCAGTTTTCACCATGCTTGTTTTCTATGTTTGCTAATGTGGCATATTCAATCTGCACCTGGAGAGAATTATATAGCATCCTTTAATTCATTTTCTAAGATGGTTATAATTAACTACATTGTTCTCTTGATTTTCTGTTTAATATGTTGCTAGATGGATTCTTTTTTAACTCACAAACATGATTATGCTTGATTGTAGTTCCCCCCCCCCCCCCCCCCAAAAAAAAAATCAGAGAGGATCAAGCTGATATCTTTGCTTGATCTATTTCCATCCCTTCTTTTTTTTTGGTTGTAATACGAACTTTTCATTCATTAACTAATATTATTACATAGGGTAGAAGACCCATCGGCCTCAGGCATTGGTGTTGCCACCATATTGTCTACATTAGTAGTGCAAGTTACAAAAGGATTCCCAATTTTCACTAACTTAGAAAACATAGTAGTAGATACTGTTCTAGATTACAAATGTGTGAAATATACGTGGTGGTCTATATTATAAACATCAATAGTTCTTTTTCTTTTTCAATTCCTAACAGTTTGGCCTTTGAATTTCAATGGGCACTGTCGTGTAATGTCATCAAATGAGAATTTGATCTGAAGAAACACTAGGAATAGGAGGTTAGATTTTGCTTGTCAAAAGTCTCTAAGATCTATTCATCCGGAGGAGATACAGGTTTCACTCAGTCAGTTCTTAAAACACACTCATGCAAAGACTAAGCATTGTTGATTGGCAGCGTAACTTGAGTTTTAGAAGTATGAATATATTAGATGATGAATCACTCCACACATTGCTTAATTCTCTTTCCTGTATAAGTAGCTATGACTCATCTCATTGAAAGGCGAGACTTTGTTCAAAACTTAGACGTGCAAATTTGAATGTCACACTTCAAAGTCTAGTGCGTCAATGCTCCAAAATTCAGAGTGCGGTTCATGACAACATTGAAGAGCTACTTGATGAAGAGGATGATGTATGTCCTGTTGAATGTGTAAGAGAATTCAAGACAGGCTAGGAATTCTCCATAGTACTGGAAAAGGCGAAAAAAGTTGGTTCTTTGGTGCGGTAGACTTCTATCGCACTGCCTGTGGTAGCTGCAAGTATATAGAGCAAGGTTTTGCAAAATTGTGCAGGGAAGCTGGTGATGAACAAGCCCCGGTTATATTCTTAAAACATAATGTGAGTACTATATTAGACATTATTAAAAATGATATGCATTGGTAAACTTCACCTGATCTCTTTCACCTAAAGGTCAAATATCACATGGAGCATTTCTGTTTTAGTCCAGGCTTGTTAGGAGCAAAAGCATTTTGCTCTCACTTTTTCCTACTTGATGGAACAAAATATAGTGTGAATAATTATGCCCATATTTGCAGTTAATCGATGAATATGATGAACAATCTGAGGTTGCTGAACGACTGCGAATTAAGGTGAAACTCGATTTCAAGATCTGTTAAATCAACAATTTTACACTTCAAGGTAATTCTAGCCTCTTTTCCTTTTTCTTTAGTATTGGTTATTTACATTGTATGGAAGGAACTAGATTAAAAATTTATTTTTAGGGTTACTTGAAGACGATATTATTATGGAGTGAACGAACTAGGTTGAATGCTATCTTCTCATCCCAATCATTATCTCTATCCTTACTCCTTACAACAACAACAACAACAACAACCCAGTATAATCCCAGTTAATGGGGTCTGGGGAGGGTAGTGTGTACGCAGACCTTACCCCTACCCTGGGGTAGAGAGGCTGTTTCCAAATAGACCCCCGGCATCCTTCCCTCCAAGAACTTCCCACCTTGCTCTTGGGGAGACTCGAACTCACAACCTCTCGGTTGGAAGTGGAGGTTGCTTACCATCAGAGCAACCCCTCTTGTTACTTGTTATCTTTGTAGTTTTCGTTGTAATTCAGTACCTTGAGAGTTATATCAGTGTTCATATTCTTATTAATATAGTGAGGAGTTTCACCGTTGTTACAAACATCAACAAGCATTTCTATTCCTTCTGAAATGAAAGCTTAGAGTGTTCTGTGTGCAGTACCGTTGGAAGAAACTCATATACACCTATTTTTTGATTGCCCCTACTCACAGTACATATGGAAGGCCCTACTACAGCGGTTGGGTTTTCATAGACAAATAAGAACATGGGATAGAGAGATCACATGGTTATCAACTCAGGTGAGCAAACAGTAGGACAAGAAAAGCTTGCAGCCATTGTGTATCATATCTGGGTGGAAAGTAACAACCACAGATTCAATAAGAAAGCACAAGATTACAAGATGATAGTTAGGAAAATAGTCTTGAAATTGCACATCGTAGGACAAAAGAATTATAAATGGTCTAGATGGCTAGATAGACATTAGACACAATAGTTATCCAGTTGCATAGGAGTAGTCCAGCTTGTTAGAGATTTATATGAGGTTTGTTTGAGGATCTAGCTCAAGAGTCCAAGAAGTGCTAGTGGTACATATTTCACACTGTTAAATATAATTTTTTGTTTGGCCAAAAATAAGAAAAAAGAGATGAAACTCTAGTAGAGTAATTGGTTTGTTTCTTATTCTGAATATGGAAGTGCTTAAGTTTTGAAGTTTGAGTCCAATGTGTCAGTTCCAGAAATTAAGGAAGATCAAGTCTTGATTAAGGTTGTTGTTGTTGCTCTTAACCCTGTTGATTTTAAACATCGGCTCGGAAAATTCAAGGCCACTGATTTCACTTCACTGGAGTGATATATTAGTACTGCATGTTTCATAGGATATTTGGCGCAGTGACTCTTTAGCTTTAAAATTGAATGCTTGTTAATCACTTACGTTTCTTTTTTTTTTTTATCATAGTGTGTGATGGTATTTCACGTCCTTTAACACAATTATTTTATAATTTCAGGTCATACAATCTAATATTCGATAATTTTGCGGTGGGAAGATTTCAAAATGATGAAAAGTTGCGGAAATCATTTGAAGACCATCATTCTAGATTATTATTATGATGACATTAGCTATTTAGTCCAAACAATGTATTTTTATGTATTAAGTTACTGTGATATTAATATTTTTGGTTAGTACTTCCTTTTGATTGTTAAGATTTAATGAGATATATTACATTTTTGAATTAATATTAATATATTTTATTATTGGGTCATATTTTATACAAATGAAGTAACTATTATTAATTTTTGCCAAATTATTGATATTATCTCTAGTGACTTTTAGAGATATTGATTTTTAGCGGCAATTTAGTTAAACATATTAGCTATTAAAATGGATGCTAAAAGGGTAAACTAATTGCCGTTAAAGATGTGGACTTCTTAGCGACAATTAATTTGAATTTAGTGGCTATAAAAATAGAATGTAAATAAGTATAATTAGTCATTTGGATTGGATTTAGTAGCCATTATAATTGCCATAAACAATTACCGTTAGAGATGCGAACTTTTAGCGGCAATTAGTTTGAATTTAGTGACTATAAAAATGGATGGTAAAGAAGTATAATTAGCCGTTTGGTTTGAATTTAATAGCCATTATAATTGCCACAAACAATTATCGTTAGAGATACGAACATTTAGCGGCAATTAATTTGAATGTAGCGGCAATAAAAATAGCTACTAAAGAAGTATAGTTGGCCGTTTTGGATTGAATTTAGTAGCTATTATAATTGCTGCAAATAATTGCCGCTAAAGATAATAATTTTTAGCGGCAATAAACCATACCTTTTACCAGCTTTTGCGACAAATGCCGCTAAAGCCTTTGCCGACCCCAGCATCACCGGCAAAAGACTGATGGCCGGTAAAAGATATAGCGGCTATAGTTATTGCCGCTAAAGTTGTTTTGTATTGCCGCTAAAGGTCTTTTTTGTAGTAGTGATAATTGTGCACTAATAATGAATCTAAATTTGCAGGGTGATCGTATACATGCTACAATTGGAAAGTACGTTCTTAAGTCTTTCAGGAACAAGATACATGAACTTCGGTTATATCGTATGAACTACTTTGTAGTTGGACCAAATAATTTTAAGTTGAGGACTACGCCACACAGCCTGAGGCTAAAATTCACTCAAAAGACATTTGTTGAGGAAACAAATGATCCTTCATTTCATATGAACATCTTTAACTTGCGCCCTTTAGACCAACTAACAATTCAACATGATGTCGATGAGACTGAATTATGTGGTAATTCTTCTTTTCATTTGTAATGAATTAATTGTTTTGGTAAAACTATGTTACTGACTTTTATCTATATACATACATATATATATATATATATATATATATATATATATATATATATATATATATATATATATATATATATATATATATATATATATATATATATATATATATATATTAGATGTTGTTGGTCACGTTGTCAGCTACATGATGTCGATGAGACTGAATTATGTGGTAATTCTTCTTTTCATTTGTAATGAATTAATTGTTTTGGTAAAACTATGTTACTGACTTTTATCTATATATATATATATATATATATATATATATATATATATATATATATATATATATATATATATATATATATATATATATATATATATATATATATATATATATATATATATATATATATATATATATATATATATATATATATATATATATATATATATATATATATAATGTTGTTGGTCACGTTGTCAGCTATGAAGATGTCAAGACGTACAAGCAAGGAGACGACGAAAGTCAGTTTATGAATATTGTACTCGAAGATGATCAGTAAGTAATTGAAATTTTTTTATATTTTTTTATGAATAGCTTACCTATATATGTCTACATTAACGTTACTATGCAACGTATAGGAGGAACAGGATTGTGTCAACGTTATGGAGCGAACATGTGGATGAAATTAAGCATTACTTGAATGAATCGACCGATGAACCGTTGATTGTTGTTTTTCAGCATATGAAACCTCAAAAATATCGAGGTTCACTTTATATTACATGTTCTTTCCTGTAAAATTGTATAATATTTTTTAAGCGAGCTTCCAGTCAGATTCACTACTTACTTTTCATTTCATACATAGATAATTACTCTCTGCGTAGCTGTTGGTTTCAGACGAAGATATGGATAAACTCTACGTTGCCACAGTCTACTGAATTTAAATCGAGGTTTGTCACGTGTATACTCCTATTCATTATGCTGTTGTTAAAAATTACAATACTATTTATAAATAACAATTTTTGAGTTATGTAGGTTACTTGCAGCACTTCCATCAAACATTCAGCGAATCACTCAAACAAGTTCTCAGCAAAGTTGCTCTGTTAGAGATGAGTTAGAAAAAGGAATTGTAGAGTTTAAAACTATTAGGGATTTAGTTCAGTGCACGCAGGTGAGTTTAATTAACTTTTTCAATTGTATGTACTTTATGTTTAATTTTGTGCATTTACAATAAACTTTTTAAAAAAAAATAGGAAAGTACATGTTGGATTGCAGCCGAATTGGTAAGTTTGGAACTTGACCGGGGATGGTCATACTTGGCATGCAACAAATGTAGTCGAAAGGTTAATAAAGTTGAAAATAAGTACTTTTGTAAGAAATGCAATGAAGATCAATTCTCATGCTCTCACAAGTAATTATTAACAATATTTTTTAAAAATTATATATTAATAAAAAGCCATAATTTTAATCCAAAATGAATTGCAGGTATAGGCTTCAAGTACGAGTTATGGATGGAACCGCTTTTATCTCATTGTTGCTTTGGAATCGAGAGGCTATGCAGCTTATAGGGAAGTCCGCAAAAGAACTTAAGGAAAGCTCACTTGAGGTATACTACAAAATTTATTTTGATTAATTAACTATAAAAACACTTCTGACCTATCAATTTTGGTGTAGAATTCACTTGCGGATGCTGACTGTTATTATCCAAGTGAACTGGACACTATTCTTCATCAAAGATTATTGTTCAAGGTTATTGTTATTCAAGAGAATATTGAGTCTCAGGTCGAAGTCTACAAAGTCCTTAAGCTTAGTGATGATGATGACCTTTTAAAGGAATACGACCACAGTTTATTCGAAGACAATATCACCGTAAATATTTTTACCTCTCAAAACTTCTAACACAATATTTTAGTATTAATAGTTTTGCAGTCATTGAATGAATGTTCTATTTAATTTTTGTTTAACAGGATCCAAAGTTTTTTGATGGACAAAGCTCAAGTGGAGATAAGCTTTTGGGGGTAAATTCTATGAAATTTAAAGTTCTACAGCATTATTTATTTATTTTACAATTACAGTAAAAAAACTATGCAAGTAACAAAAGTATTGCTCTCCAAGTGGTATTAATTTTTTTGGTTTTTGGAAGGATGTAATGGCCGAAAGTCAGCAGTCTATTTTTCAAAGCCCGATCGATAAAAGCGCATCAGAAAGTGGATCGTCAGTGTTAGAAGATGGGGAAGCTTCCTCTGAGTTAGAAAGCCCTGCATGATTTTGGCAATGTGAATTGTAGCACCAGAATCAATCCACCATGTATTATCAGAAACTTCAGTAAAATTAGATTCATAACATACAAAGGTAAAATTACCTTTCTTTTCAAGCCATTTCTTGTATTTCAGGCAATCTTTCTTCCAGTGTCCCTTCTTCTTACAGAAACGACAAACATCTTTGTCAAATGTGCTTTTCTTCTTCATGGGAACACTTCTGCCCTTCTTTGCATTTCTCTTACCATGAGTCACCATATTAACACTTTCAGGTGTCTCATGCTTCAACCTCTCTTCTTCTTGAACACATATGGTCAAAAGTTCATTGATTGACCATTTATCCTTATGTGTGTTGTAAGAAATCTTAAACGGACCATATTCCGCAGGAAGTGAGTTGAGAATGAAATGCACAAGAAATGGTTCGGACATATCAACCTCAAGGGACTTGAGTTTAGCAGCAATGTCTCTCATCTCCATAATGTGCTCACGCACTGTACGACTTCTATCGAAAGTCATACTTGAGAGCATTTTCATAAGGGTGCTGGCTAATGCCTTGTCAGAGCTTACGAATTGTTCATCAATTGCCTTCATGTAAGCTTTGACCTTATCGCTATTAGGGATAGAACCCCTAATGCTTTGGCTTATATGAGCTTTAATGAGCATTAAACTTAAGCGATTAGATCGCTCCCACCGCTCATAACTAGCCTTAGCAGCTGGCGTACTTAATTCCGTGGGGATAGGTGGTTCATCCATACGAAGTGCCATGTCCAGATCCGAGCACCCTAAAGTGAGAAGGACTTTCTCTTTCCATTCAGTATAATTGTCACCAGAAAGCATTGAAATTCGAGCATTCTCATTAAAAATAGCGGTAGGAAAGGCGGTAAAGACTGCAAAACAAGGATAAACATACATAAGCTATGAAGTACAGTCCATCAAAAGTGAATCGCGTAAAATACCGATTCATAGTAAATTCTAGACCTTCCTGTGGGCAGAGGTTGCAACCCATGCATAGAATTTACTAACTTTATTAGACTAGTAAACCAAAATATATAAAAATTTATCTGTACCTGTGGGCATAAGATAATTTTCAACTTAAAGGTTTACTATCTCATTCCAATTAATCTCACCAAAATGGTTACCTCCCTGTAGGGACGGGTTGTCATTTTAATGAGATAACTGGACTAAGTAGATGTCATTATAATTTTAATCACTAAACTCTATGTGATTAAACAACTTAACTTCTTTTATATCAAGTACTCAAGATGCTGTGGCTACTCCTAAGTACATCACATAAAAGAACACTCAAAATAACATCTTAGTAATTTACTTTAATAATCAACTTAACCAAATGTTGATCAGAATCAAAATAGGTATAAGACGATAAGCATAGCGTTTCAAATATAGTTCAAACAAAGACTTGTAAATAATTAAATAAACCGTAACCGACTTGTTGAGATCACAGCTGTAGATCTTATTCATCAGGCAATATGTATATAAAACAATCAGAGGAGTCAATGACATGTTCATCTTTATCTTAAAAAGAAATTTTATTGAATCACTCTTCTTTAACATAGATAAATGTACTATACCAAATCCTCGTCAAAGTCAAAAGGGAAATATTAAACCAAGAGCCAAACTTCACAGAGGCAACCGTATCTTAATATAAATATAAGTAACGGTTCATTGCATTATAAATCATATTAATAGCAAGCATGGAAACTAGAGATATCAAGTTTAACTATTCTGTTATAGCAAGGCCGCAGATTTGAATCGCCAATAATTATCAAACATAAGACCTTTAATTAGTTATGAATAAACTTTAAAATCCCATATCTTGGTAAGTATTCATAAAATAGCAGGTGTTTTACATGTTATGAATTGGCGTCACATAGAGATTATGAATTATCAAAATAAAAGTACCAATGTAATTTAAAGTAATAAATTTCGTCTGCCTAAGCAATTCGATAATGAAAGCAACTAAATTTCATGTTTTTGTAGATAAAGTTGACTTTTACGGCTCAAGTAACAAAACAAAAGATATATTCCCAAAGAAGGAAATATGCATATCGGTTCAATGTAGTAGCGGTACTCCCTCAGCCATGAAGATTCATTCAACTTGAATAAAACAAACAACGACGGTAAGTAGCCATAATCAGAAAACACCATTCACATTTTTTTCAACCAGAATATAGTACTGAACAACACGACTAAAGGAAGGCTCTGATACCACATGTTGAAATTCGAATACATACACAGAGCCAGCGCAGCGGAAATTAAACAAGGAACGTACCTTCGGCCGTTGTTGTTCAAGCGTTGTAGGGAATCTCCTTTTTAAACTTTTAGCAGAAAACCTAGAGAGTCTTCTAGCATATGCCTGTTGTAGGATGCCAGACTGATGGAGTCACCGGCGTATTTATAGGTAGGCTAGGGACTCTCAGGCAAATACTTTAGCCCTAGGGACTTCTTCATAAATTATAATTACCCTAGGGACTACTAATATATGGTAATTTCTTTCCATCAAAGAAACTACCATATATGCATAACCACGGAATATTATCTGATATATTATTTCCTTTGGGAGAGAAGGTAAATAATTTATTACCATATATGTGGGCCACACTAGAAATTTATAGAAAGATACGGTAAATTTCTTACAATTTGTACATAAAAATTACTACTATATAAAATTTCAGAAAAAGGTGTCAGAAAAAAATTTAAGTGAAATTGTTATTTGAAAATTAGAGTTATGTTTGGATAAAAATATAGTTTGCATCTGTTCTTGTATTTTTGTCAGTGATTTGAAGTGAAAATTTAAAAAAATCGATTTTTGGAGTTTTAAAAATTTCTGAAAAATTCCGAAATTCAATTTAAGTGAAATTTAAAATTTTTATGGACAAATATTGATTCCATAAAATCGAAAAAGGTAAAGAAATCTCTTATGGACAAACGGGCCCTAAGTTTTCTATTTAATTGATCAGTGTTTAGTAAATTGATTTTTAGGACATAGTTAGAATAGTAAACTCTATGTGTAATGATCCTTTGAATTGGTGATTTTTAAGCGACAGAATTAGATCTTACGTCTACGCGGATCTAGGATTTCGATAATATGGGTACACTACTAAAAAATGAGAGAAACTAATTAAGTGTTGAACCAAGTGCACCATTCAACTTTTATGGAGTATGGGTGCCAATATATAATACTGGACAAATTTTAAAAAATCCGTACATAAAACATCTAATTTGACGAACGGACCATAGGTGCACGTGTCCCGTATTGCAGGCTGTAGATACGCCCCTGCTTATATAATAAAAAGATTGTTTTAATAGAATTTTGGCTCAAGAAAACCAAAATTATAAGAGCCTCAAAGTAATATAAAAGAATAAAAATGAAATAATAACCAAACGTGAGACTTGTGTTTGTTACGGAACCTAATCCAACACCTTACCACACGAGCTTAGGGCCGGAGCCACAGTGTTCAATGTGGATTCGGCTAAACCTAATAATTTTGATTCTAGTTTTTTATCTGTGTGAAAAAATTTATTGAATATATATTTTATTAATATAGAACCTAATAACTTAATAAAATCAGAACCCCAAACCCATAATTTTAACGACAACCGTACTCTAGCAGTGTGTCTTGAAATGTAGAAAAACTTATTAGGTAAATGTCTAAAACGTTTCTCCTCTTTTGTTACTGTTTTTGGAGGTTGATTCCTTATATATTTTTTTATAATTGTTTGAGATTGTTACTTCGCGTGTTGCAATATTTTCGATATTTTTGCAATAGCAAATTGTAAAATAATATATATCTCTCTTTAATTACGTCTATTTTATTAGTAGCATGAATCATGATTAACTGAATGTATTGTCTTCTTGCTATCTGGAAAAATATTGTAACGTTTTCTTTCAATGTGTTACGCAACCACAAATGCCTGAAATACTTTAATTGAATTTTTAATTCTATTTTCTAAGAAAAATTATTAAAACCAAAAAGATAATTGATTAACTAATGAAACCTAATAAGTACTTTTGACAGGTGATTGGCATGAATCATGATAATTGAATGTGTGTGTGTGTGTGTGTTTTTTCCATATCGTTTACTTTTCTTTTGACTTTAATTTTTATATTGTTTGTTTATATTGAAGATAATGTCAATAAAATTACAATAACTAACGAAAAAAATAATTCAAATGTTGCAAAATTATTCCCTTCGGTCTACAATAAGTGACCAATTTTTTTTTTGGTCCAAAATAAATATTTATTTATATAATCGAGAAAGAAAAATTTATTTTTATAAAATTACCCTTATTTACATATCCCTAAAAAAATTTCCTACACCTCACATTAAATATTTAATTAAGGGTAGTTTAGTCATACTAAGTATTTTTGTATAGAATTTAGTATTTTCTTAACAGGCGTGCCAAAAATAAATTGGTCTCTTACTGTGACGGTATTAGCAAAGTTAACTAAAGTTTCTAATTATTTTTCAAGCAAAATTAAGGAAAGTTTTGTGAAAGTTGGAGTTCTCAACATTATTTATTCAACCAACTTAAAAAAAAAGATTTTTTACGCATTAGTTCCCGATTAATTTGAATTCGCTCCTTAATTTTATTTCTTTTTTACTTTCTCTTTCCTTACGGTTTCCTTTCGTAGTCTCCAATAAGTTTAAAACTTTCTAATTATCAAATTAATTGAAATTCCAAAAGGAATAGAACTTAATTAATTTCTTGCTTCCTACTCCTTGTTGGCATGGGATTTATGATATTAATGTTGGTTATAAAACCTCTTATATATATTTTGGTTCTTTCCTTCTTGTTTTCATCTACACATAATCTCTTTCTTCTTCACGAATAATTATGGCCACGTGTACTTTCGAACAAAACGAATACTTGGAAGATGTGATTGAGAGTCAGGTACAACTTTATCCCTAATCTGTCATTAAATCTTGATAATTTGTTGCTAATTCATAGTTACATAATTAGTGACGGATTTTGATGTTTAGCTACACAATTGTCCGTTACTAATTTTCGTTTTTAAATAGTTAAGGTGCTTATAATTTTTTTTTGTTAAATTAATTTTATCAACTATTTATAAATTTTTCGTGAATATTCGAGTTATTGTTATTATTATTCTAAGCCAGAAGCGAATTTAGGGATTTAGTTTCGATACGTTCAATATATATATTTATGTCCTCACTATTGAATCTCTTTCTTGTAATTATGAGTTCAGAATATAATATTTGTTAAAGTTTTAGTGATTTCCTGTACGTAGAAATACTAAAAGTTCAATTAAACCTATTGGCATGATTTATTATTTTTGAATTAATATATCCAGATTGTAATTTCTTTATTTCTTTTTTTATTGTGTGTTTTCAGGTAGCTGTATGGTTTTTAACTTTCTATAATTTTGATATATCGTAAGTTTTTGTTATTTCCTTTTAATTTTTCTTGTTGAATACTAACTTCCTCCTTCTTTTTGCTATTTTTTTTTTTAATGAAAATATGCAGGGTTTCTATGTAATGAACGATTTTGGTTGGAAAACAGCATGTGGAATAGTGAAAATTAGCGAAAATTCTGAAAGTTTTGAAAAAGCAAAGAAAGCTACAAGTTTTGCAGTCGATAAATACAATGAGAAATCAGAAAAATCAAAGTTGGAATTATTGAGAATTATGAATGTTAATTTTGAACCTACTGCTGGTGCAATTTATTACATAACTTTTGAAGCCATGAATATTTCTTTTGGGAAAATTCTTCATTATCAAGCTAAGGTCTGGGAAAAAATCAACACTGGATATAAAGTTGAGATTTTTCGACTTGCCCCTTATGCACCAAAACTCTCAGGTAATTAATACTTTTTATTATTAAAAATAATTTAACTTATATATACTGACTAAATAAAGAATTTTTATAAACAGGGAATTTTTTATTTGATATTTGCAACGAAGCCAAATCCCGAGGGATGGGAAATTTTCGTTATTTTAGTAGTGAATTTCTTACAAAAATCAATGTATTTTAACTTGCTATAGCATGTTATTTATGTTATATTTTAAATTAATAAATTAGATTATTATAGCGAATAACATGCTATTGTAGGTCAGCAAAACATGATAGTATGTACATTATTGATGCATAAAAGTCAAACTTTATTAACAATAACATTCTACGTTCTTATTCAGTTTATGAGTAGAAATTCTTGTATAATTGTTTAGGAGAAAGAAAAAAATTACTTTTCATATTTCTTAAATCTCTTAGTATTTTTCTTTCAAAAGACACTAAAACTTGATAAAATTGACTTGAGAAAGTGAAATTAAAGGCCATTATTGTTTAAAAGCATTGAATAATTTTATAATATGTTTTTAAACAATATTCACCTAAAATTTAGTTGTTCATCTTATATTTTTATTGTTATTTTAATATGGGGCTATTTGTTGCAGAATGTGAGGAAGAGAAGCATTGCTGTATTAAGGTTAATAATTTGCAGGACTGGATGGATGAGAATTATCTTTATTACAAGTGCTGTTACACATTCAAAAAGGTAATTTTAAACCTAATTTACTGTTTATAATTCTTCATATATACTTTTTGGATTGGTAAGTACAATCAGTCCGGAGACTCATATATGGGACTTAGTTTTGTGAGGCTTACGCACTAAGCACCCGACTCTAAACACATCTAATGCGTAACGTTTCAAAATCGCCCAACAGTTACTATACAAATCATGTGTCAACTATCTAATTTCATGTGTTTTATGTTATTTAACATGAAGTAAATTTTGAATATTTAATTGATTTGTTATTTTTCAGTTTGTTTCTGTGGAGGTGAATAGAGATAAGGAAACTGGCAAATCTATGGGGCATGGTTTTCTTTGGTTCAAAACTCACTCAGAAGCAATGGAATTTTTAGAGAAAAATGAAGGAAAGCAAATGCCAAATTCCAGCCAGAATTACTCATTGGTGTTTGCAAATTTTTGAAGGCCAAAGTGTTCTTTTACATAGTTTATTATCCATTTAAAGATTATGTTCTTTCACATATATAGTTTAAATTGGTTTTTATTGTATTTAGATGGTCTTTTCAAGAGTAGTTTTTAATAAATGTTTCAATTTCTGGCAAATTTTGATGAGCAATAAAAACTTTTTAAATCTACCATACCTCTCCATGATCTCGACATTGATTAATTTCGAACTATTACTATATTATTTGGGATAACAAACAGATTCATTATTCGAGTTTCTAATCGTGCACTACCTCAGCTCTCGAATTTGATTATTAGTAGTTTAGTATATACACATATGTACAATGTAATACAAATATATTAGAAAAGTAAAAAAGCAATTTAATAGTAGAAGGGTAATTGAAATACTAAATTTGCAGGAGAAAGCTTTAACAATGTCTTATTTAATTTTCTTTTTCCTTTTTACATTAACAAAAAACATGCATAATAACAAGAATAAAGACAACATACACTTCCCCTCTCTTAATTTGCGTTGTGGCAAATTCTAGCAGTTGGATTTGTAACACAAACTTGGTAGTACTTCTTCTTGGCTTCCGGGGAGCCGCGCTTCGGCTCCTCATCGGCCATGGTGGCCTTTGCCACTGAGCTAGCGGCAATGGCCGCCATGGCGAAGAACAACTCTCTCCGGCCACTGTTGTTGCTCTCTTTCTTGTTGCTCATTACAACATTTTCTCCATCACATGGCACCTTTGAGCTTGCTTTCACCGTGACAACCCCACGACGGTTTGCGGCCGGAACTTTGGTCAAGGCCACGATGGAGCCGCCGGCCAAGGAGGTTGTCATTGTCATTGAAGCCATTTGATCAACTAAAAAAATTTCCTAGTTTGATTGCTTATTACTTGTTTTCTGGTTTGTGCAAAGGAAAGGAATTTGGTATGTGTTAAAAATATGTATGCATGTAAGGTTCCATGGGAATGTTATCCATTTTGTTATCTAAACAAAGGGTTCAGAGCCAATGATATTTTGCCATCTGGACATTCAATCTTGGAAAGTAAATTTGTGGTTATTGAGCTCCTATTATAGGTACCAATGTCGAGGACGACTTTGTTTCAAATTGTCTTTTCATGTTTTTTGGCTTTTGTTTTTATCTTTTCTTTTCTTGACCATTTTAGGGTTCCTTTAGCTTTTCCAAAATATTATTTAAACTTTAATATTAACAACCAATGACACTTTCATCCTTCCCAAAAAACAAAAAACAAAATCTTTCCAATTAGTAGTTGATTTGCCTAAAGAGTGAAAACCCTCAGCAAAATAATCTCAAGTTTTGCAATCAATATACTACTCCCTCGGGTAGGGGTAAGGTCTACCACCCTCCCAAGACCCTACAAGTAGAATTTTACTTGTCATCGTCGTCGTTGTATCATAAAAGAATTCAAAGTCTCCCCTAAGAACTTCCTAAATTATCAAATATTAACTAATCAATCTCCACGGGCAATAGCAATAAGAAGCAAAGGGGAATCTGGAATGAGCAAAAAAATAGACACAAATATAGTCCAAGCTAGCTAGGCATTTGCCATTAACAAGTTTTTCAAGACATAACAAACTAACAAAGTCTGAATGAATCAAATTACAAAAGAGAAGGAAAAAAACTGTCCAAATTCTATTTTTATCCTGATCATCCCATCTAACTATGTCTTTTTCGTCCTCCTCCATCAATGAGGAAGAAAGGAAAAGGGTAAAAGGAAATCAAGGTTTCACATTCTCCCTGATGAACTGCTCCAACTGAGAGATTTCACCGGTCAAACCAGAAGCTTCGGTGACAATTAATTTGTTATAGCACTGAGAAAATCCAAATGGTTCTCCAGGTACTCCAAGCGTAACCTCATTAGAAATGTCTGCCTCAGATACAGCAGTTCTTGATGTACGAAGCTTGTCGCTGAATATCAATGGTAAAACAACCGCGAAACACATTCAGAAAACAGAAAATTCCCAGTTCAACATAAAGTTAAAGCAGTTTTAGTTAAGTCCATTGACATAAGGACAAGTTTTCTATAAAGAAAAAGGAAAAAAGAAGGAAAACAAACGTGACAGTATAAAATGCGGAACTATTAAGTTAGCTTTCCCATGAGGCAGTCCTGGTAGAGGATGCATTTTTTATCAAATATAATCCTTGTAGGGGATGTCCAGTGTTGCAACAACTATAGGGGTATCAAATTACCAAGCCACACCATGAAAGTTTGGGAGCGGGTGGTTGAGGCGAGGGTGAGGGAGATGGCGTTTATATCCGTAAACCAGTTCGGCTTCGTGCCGAGCCGCTCCACTACAGAAGCTATTCACATTGTCAGGAGATTGGTGGAACAGTTTAGGGATAAGAATGTCACGACCCGGATTTTCCCCCAATATCGGGATCGTGATGGCGCCTACTCGTGGTAGCTAGGCAAGCCACTGTATTCATACTATCCTATTTTTAACACAATTTTAATTGAATAAATGTGAAATACTTTATCGAAATGGAAATAATAAATCACAAGGTAAAAATCATACTGAAATTCTCTACCCAAGACTTGGAGTCACCAACTCACAAACTACTATGGAATACTACACATAAAAGTCTGAAGGAAATATAACATAATTCTGTTTGTCTCGGAACAATGAGACTACAGCTATTAACATAAATAAAGAAAGAGACGCCGGGCCTACGGACGTCTCAAATATGATCAACTCCCACGCAATCTATTTACCGTTGCTGCTGCTCCTAATCGTAACCTGGACCTGTGCAAAAACGCACAGAAGTGTAGCATCAGCACAACCGACCCCATGTGCTGGTAAGTGCCTGGCCTATCCCGGCGAAGTAGTGACAAGCCTAGGACCAGACACTCACATAAACCTGTGCAATTCAATATATATATGTGTACCACAAAATAACAAGAAATAATCAAGTAATGACACAATAAGAAATATCTTAAAGAATTTAACAACTAACCACAGTTAATAATTTCACAAAGAAAACAAAGTATAATGTAAACACGAATAATATCACTTCAAGAAATAACAAGCAATTGCACGCGGCATCACCCTTCGTGCTTTTACTCTCATCCTCACCAAATAAACAAATAAAGTACACGGCATCACCCTTCGTGCTTTTACTCTCATCCTCACCAAATAAACAAACAAAGTACACGGCATCACCCTTCGTGCTTTTACTCTCATCCTCACATCCATAGTACGGCATGATCCTTCGTACATGGTTTAATAACGAGGGCACGGCATGATCCTTCGTGCATAATTAATAAATAAACATGGCACGGCATTAACCTTCGTGCATAAATAAATAAACATGGCACGGCATCACCCTTCGTGCATTATCACTCTTCCTCACCCAAATAACAATCACAGTTAAGTGCAGAGAAAGAAACAACAATTCATAATTTGTCCCATCAAGGGCAATCAATAATTATCTTCACAACAAGTCCCAACAAGGGAGAACAATAACAATTCATCTGTAATATATCTCAAAATAATCATTTTCCAACGACTCACGGTCATACTAGACGCCAGTGTATGGATGCTCGTCACCACAGCTCATACACCGCACTCGATCACATAACACATAACACATAATCCTATTCCCTCAAGCTAGGATAGAACAAACACTTACCTCGAAAGTTTACGAACGATTCAATCCGTAGCAATGCCTTTTCCTTTTGAATTAGACTCCAATCCAATCGTATCTATACACAATTGATTTAATATCATCAATTCTACTTAACAAACTAGTTCATATTGCTAAATATGGTTTTTACAACATTCTGCCCGGAATAGTAAAATTCGACCCCGGGCCCACATAATCGAAACTCAAGTTTCGAACCAAATTAATTTCACCCAATCTTCCATGAGTTCAAATATACAATTTGTTCTTAAGTTCGACTCCAAAACGAGGTCTAAATCGCAATTTCTTTAAAAGCCCTAACTATACCCATTTCTCTAATTTTTCAACCAATTTACACATGTTTAGGCCTAAGAATTTGATTGATGTTGATGAAAAGTGAAGAAGACGAGTTAAACAATACTTACCCGATGAACCTTGATGAAAAGTTGCTCTAAGGATCGCCTAAGGTCTGTTGGAGAAGAGAGAGTTGAGAGAAATGGAAATAATCCCGTATGTTCTGTTTTTGCAGAACTTAAATCACTGGGCAATAATTTCTTCATCGCGTTCGCGACACCCCGGTCGCGTTCGCGATGAAGAACAAGTTTTACACATCGCGTTCGCGTAGGGATTAACGCGAACGCGAAGAAGAAAATTCTGGAGATTGAAATTTGGCCTACGCGAACGCGTGGTGCTGTACGCGAACGCGTAGAAGAGGCAGGCTAGGCTCCGCGAACGCGGAAACCTTCACGCGAACGCGTAGAGGAAAAAGACTGGGGTTCATGTTGTTGTACGCGAACGCGGTCCTAAGGACGCGAACGCGTAGAAGAAGGAAGAAAAGTCTTCGCGAACGCGACAAGGTGGACGCGAACGCGAAGGAGGAAATAAGTTGACCATCGCGAACGCGACCGGCTGGACGCGAACGCGATGAAGAATTGTCTGCTGCAGATTTCTGCAGTTTTTCTTAAGTTCAAAAGCACCCCGAACCACCTCCGAAACACTCCCGAGCCCTCGGGGCTCCAAACCAAATATGCACACTAACTTAAAAACATCATACGAACTTGCTCGCGCAATCAAATAGCTAAAATAACATCAAAATCCATGAATTGAGCCTTAAAACTCAAGAATCCTTTCAAATTTTCATAGTTTCCAAACTTTCCAATTTAAGGCCGAAACACGTCAAACGACGTCCGTTTTCAACCAAACTTTACAGGAAGCGCTTAACCAATATATATGACCTGTACCGGGCGTCGGAACCAAAATACGAGCCCGATACCAGTACTTTTTAATCAAAATTCAGTTTCATTTTCCTTAAACATTTTCAGAAAACAATTTAACATAAAAATTCTTTTACCGGGGTTCTAGACCTCGGATTTCAATTCCGGACATATGCCCAAGTTCCATATTTTTCTACGGATTTTCTGAAATAGTCAAATCACGGATCCGGGTCCGTTTACCAAAAATGTTGACCAAAGTCAACCATATCAATATTAATATCAAAATTCTTCTACTTTTTCACACATTTCACATATTTCAACATAAATCTTTTCCAGCTTTGTGCCCGGACTGTGCGCGCAAATCGAGGCAACTATAAATGAGGTTTTCAAGACCTCAAAAGCTCGGAATGATTAAATAAACAAGTGATGACCCTTTGGGTCGTCACAATCTCCACCTCTAGAACAACCATTCGTCCTCGAACGGACGAGAGAAGGAAGTACCTGAGTTGGGGAACAAATGAGGGTAGCGGCTCCGCATATCGGACTCGGACTCCCGGGTCGATGCCTCAGGAGGCTGACCTCTCCACTGAACACGCACAAAAGTATAACTCTTCGACCTTAACTGTCGAACCTGCCGGTCTAGAATGGCTACCGGCTCCTCCTCGTAAGATAGATCATTGTCCAATTGGACAGTACTGAAGTCTAACACATGGGTGGGATCGCCGTGGTATCTCCGAAGCATAGATACATGAAAAACTGGATGCACGGCTGATAAGCTAGGCGGCAAAGCTAATCTGTAAGCCACCCCTCCCACTCTGTCTAGAATCTCAAATGGGCCAATATACCTAGGGCTGAGCTTGCCCTTCTTCCCGAACCTCATCACGCCCTTCATAGGCGACACTCGGAGCAATACTCGTTCACCAACCATGAAATCTACATCTCGAACCTTACGATCCGCATAAGTCTTCGGCCTGGACTGAGCTGAACGCAATCTCTCCTGAATAGTCTTGACCTTATCCAAGGCCTCCTGAACTAAGTCTGTACCCAACAATCGAGCCTCTCCCGGTTCAAACCATCCAACTGGTGATCGACATCGCCTACCATACAACGCCTCATACGGAGCCATCTGGATGCTAGATTGGTAACTGTTATTGTAGGCGAACTCTGCTAATGGCAGAAACCGGTCCCACGAGCCTCCGAAATCAATAACACAGGCTCGAAGCATGTCCTCTAGAATCTGAATAGTCCTCTCGGACTGGCCATCCGTCTGAGGATGAAAAGCTGTACTCAGCTGAACCTGGGTGCCTAACTCCTGCTGGACCGCTCTCCAGAACCGCGAGGTAAACTGCGTACCCCGATCGGAGATAATAGATACCGGCACCCCATGAAGTCGAACAATCTCCCTGATGTAAATCTTTGCCAACCTCTCCGATGAGTAGGATACAGATACTGGAATAAAGTGTGCTGACTTGGTCAGCCTATCAACAATGACCCAAATAGCATCAAATTTCCTCCGAGTCAAAGGAAGTCCAGTAACGAAGTCCATAGTGATCCGCTCCCATTTCCACTCGGGAATTTCAATCCTTTGGAATACACCACCAGGTCTCTGGTGCTCATATTTCACCTGCCTGACAATTTAGACACCGAGCGACATACGCAACGATATCTTTCTTCATTCCGCGCCACCAATAGTGTTGCCGTAAGTCCTGGTACATCTTCGCGGCGCCTGGGTGAATAGAATACCGCGAACTGTGGGCCTCTGCTAAGATCAACTCTCGAATTCCTTCGACATTGGGCACACAAACTCGACCCTGCAATTTCAATACCCCATCATCATCTAGGTTTGCCTGTGTGGCACCTCCCCGCTGTATTGTATCTCTCAACTCACGCAAATGAGGATCATCAAATTGCCTCTCACGGATACGCTCTAATAAGGAAGAACGAGCGACCGTGCGGGCTAACACTCTGCTAGGCTCAGAAATGTCTAATCTCACGAACCGGTTGGCTAAGGCCTGGACATCTAGAGCTAATGGTCTCTGATTGACCGGAATATATGCAAGACTACCCATGCCGGCATACTTTCTACTCAATGCATCGGCCACCACATTGGCCTTACCTGGGTGATATAAGATAGTAACATCATAGTCTTTTAGCAACTCTAACCATCTCCGCCGTCATAGATTCAACTCCTTTTGCTTGAATAAGTACTGTAGGCTTTTGTGATCAGTGTACACCTCGCATGTCACACCATATAGGTAATGCCTCAAGATCTTTAAGGCATGAACCACTGCTGCTAATTCAAGATCATGAACCGGATAATTCTTCTCATGTATCTTTAACTGCCTCGAAGCATAAGCGATAACCTTACCATCCTACATCAATACCGCTCCAAGCCCTGTACGAGATGCGTCACAATAAACTGTATAAGGCCCTGTACCTGTAGGTAGTACCAACACTGGTGCGGTGGTCAAGGCTGTCTTGAGCTTCTGAAAGCTCGCCTCACACTCCTCTAACCACTGAAACTGGACACCCTTCTGGGTCAACCTGGTCATCGGGGCTGCAATAGAAGAAAACCCCTCTACAAAACGACGGTAGTAACCTGCTAATCCCAAGAAACTCCGTATCTCGGTCACTGAAGCTGGTCGAGGCCAATTCTGGACTGCCTCAATCTTCTTTGGGTCTACCTGAATACCTTCCACAGATACAATGTGACCCAGAAATGCTACCGAACTCAGCCAGAACTCACATTTAGAAAATTTGGCATATAGCTGGTTATCTTTCAGAGTCTGAAGAACCACTTTGAGGTGCTGCTCGTGCTCTTCCTGGCTGCGGGAGTACACCGGGATGTCATCTATGAAGACTATCACGAACGGATCTAAGTAAGGCCTGAATACCCGATTCATCAACTCCATGAATGCTGCTGGGGCATTGGTCAACCCGAAGGACACGACCAAGAACTCATAATGCCCATATCTAGAGCGAAAGGCTGTCTTAGGAATGTCAGCCGCCCTGATCTTCAGCTGATGGTAGCCCGACCTCAAGTCTATCTTAGAGAATACCCTCGCTCCCTGGAGCTGGTCAAACAAATCATCAATCCTCGGCAGTGGATATTTATTTTTGATAGTCACCTTGTTTAACCGCCGGTAATCAATACACATCCGCATCGAGCCATCCTTCTTCTTTACAAATAATACAGGTGCTCCCCAGGGGGAAACACTGGGCCTGATAAAGCCCTTCTCAAGAAGGTCTTGCAACTGATCTTTCAGCTCTTTTAGCTCCGGCGGGGCCATACGATAGGGTGGAATAGAGATGGGTCGAGTGCCCGGTGCCAGATCAATACAGAAATCAATATCCCTGTCGGGTGGCATGCCCGACAGGTCTGAAGGAAAACCTCAGGAAACTCCCGTGCAATAGGAACTGAATCAATGGAAGGAACTTCTGCACTGGAATCACGAACATAAGCCAAATAAGCTAAACACCCTTCTCGACCATACGTCGAGCCTTAACATAAGAAATAACAGTGCGAACGGAGTGGCTTGAGGTTCCCTTCCACTCTAATCGGGGTGATTCCGGCAAGGCTAAGGTGACAGTCTTAGCATGACAATCAAGAATAGCATGGTATGGGGACAACCAGTCCATCCCCAATATGACATCAAAATCTACCATATCCAAGAGCAACAGATCAACACGGGTCTCAAGACCCCCAAATATAACTACGCACGAACGATGCACCCGATCGACTACAATAGAGTCACCCATTGGCGTAGCCACATAAACTGGAATATCCAGAGCATAGCTGGGCACAGCCAAATACGGTGCGTAGTAGGAAGACACATAGGAATATGTAGATCCAGGGTCAAATAATACTGAAGCACCTCTGCCACACACAAGAATAGTACCTGTAATCACAACATCTGATGCCTCTCGCCTCGGCTCCGGCCGGTAAAGCATAGAATCGGGGATCCGCACCTCCCCTCCGAGTCGCGTCTCTAGGACGACCATCAACCGGCCGACCTCTACCTCTCGCCGGGCCGGTCTCCACCTCTACGGTCTCGACCTCCACCTCTATAATCCCTACCCCCGCCTCTGGCCGGCTGGGCAGGCTGAGGGTCAGCTGGGGCCTCGAATCATAGGACGAGGACCTCGCCGCCGAGAGTTGCCCGCCGCTATAGGGCAATTCCCGATAAAATGACCCGGGTCGCCACAACCGTAGCGACTCTTAGACCGATAGGGCCGCTGGCCCCGACGACCCGAATGGCCTCCACGAACGCTCCGAAGAGGCCGAGCACTAACAGGAGATCGGTCTGAATAATACCCCGAGAACCACGATCACCCGATCCACCCCGCGAAGCCCGACGGGCGGAATGAAAAGGCCCGGAAGACCGGCCTCTGTCAAAGGATTCTCTCCTACCACAGGAAGAACCACCAAATCTACCCGTATGACGAGGCCTCTTATCCGAAGAATAACCGCCTCCCCTAGCAAGAGCCATCTCAACTCTGCGTGCTGCATTGGCTGCCTCCTGAAATGATATGTCACTCCCCACGCCCATAGCCATCCGGAGTCTAATCGGCTGATTAAGCCCATCTATAAATCTGCGGACCCTCTCCCGCTCCGTGGGAAGTATCACCACCGCATGACGAGCCAAGTCGATAAATCTCGTCTCATACTGTGTAACTGTCATAGTGCCCTGATGGAGGCGCTCAAACTGCCTCCGAAGTACATCCCGCTGAGTAGCAGGGAGAAACTTCTCCATAAATAGTTCCGCAAACTGGTCCCATGATAGAGCTGGGGACCCTGCTGGTCGAGTCAGGCAATAATCTCTCCACCAAGTCTTGGCGGATCCTGCAAGTCTGAAGGTACAGAAATCAACTCCGTTTGTCTCCACGATCCCCATAGTCTTGAGAATCTCATGACAACTGAATAAAAAGTCCTGAGGATCCTCTGATGCGGCTCCACTGAATGTAGTGGTAAATAGCTTGGAGAACCGATCAAGCCTCCATAACGAATCGAAAGTCATGGCCGCTCCATCGCCGGCATAAGCTGTGGTACCTGACTGAGTGGCCACAGCTGGCTGAATTACTGGTGCCTGAGGCTGAGGAGCTACTGGCTCCGGAGTATGAGCAATAGGAGTCTGGGCCCCTCCTCCAGCCTGAGAAGTAGGTGGGGCAACTGATAATAGACCCGCTCTGGCAATGCTATCCATAAATCCCGCTATTCCGACCAAAGCATCCCGGAGATCCGGGGTAATCAAAGCCTCTCCTGGGACCTGAGCTGGGCCCACTGGAGCTGTTGGAATCGGAACCTCCTCATCAATCTCAATATGAGGCTCCACCTCTGGGGTAGCTGCCTGGGGCTGAGCTCTACCCCTACCACGGCCTCTAGTACGGCCTCGGCCCCTGCCCCTCGCGGGAGCTGCCTGGGGCTCAGGCTGCTGATCAACGGATGAAGAAGCGCGTGTCCTCACCATCTGCGAAAGGACAGAGTAGAAATTCAATCAGTATTTGAGGAACAAATCGTACGACAAGAAGGAACAAATGAGAGACTTTTTCCTAACTCAATAGACTCTGGAGGACAAGTACATACGTCTCCGTACCTACCCCTCAAACTCTACTAAGCTTGTTCGTGAGTGGTGAGACCTATGTAACCTAGAGCTTTGATACCAACTTGTCACGACCCGGATTTTCCCCCAATATCGGGATCGTGATGGCGCCTACTCGTGGTAGCTAGGCAAGCCACTGTATTCATACTATCCTATTTTTAACACAATTTTAATTGAATAAATGCGAAATACTTTATCGAAATGGAAATAATAAATCACAAGGTAAAAATCATACTGAAATTCTCTACCCAAGACTTGGAGTCACCAACTCACAAACTACTATGGAATACTACACATAAAAGTCTGAAGGAAATATAACATAATTCTGTTTGTCTCGGAACAATGAGACTACAGCTATTAACATAAATAAAGAAAGAGACGCCGGGCCTGCGGACGTCTGCAAGCTACCTCGGTCTCAAATGTGATCAACTCCCACGCAATCTATTTACTGCTGCTGCTGCTGTTTGAAAGCTGCTCCAACGCTGTGAGTGTAGCATCAGCACAACCGACCCCATGTGCGCTGGTAAGTGCCCGGCCTATCCGGGCGAAGTAGTGACAAGCCTAGGACCAGACACTCACATAAACCCGTGCAATTCAATATATATATGTGTACCACAAAATAACAAGAAATAATCAAGTAATGACACAATAAGAAATATCTTAAAGAATTTAACAACTAACCACACTTAATAATTTCACAAAGAAAACAAAGTATAATGTAAACACGAATAATATCACTTCAAGAAATAACAAGCAATTGCACGGCATCACCCTTCGTGCTTTTACTCTCATCCTCACCAAATAAACAAATAAAGTACACGGCATCACCCTTCGTGCTTTTACTCTCATCCTCACCAAATAAACAAACAAAGTACACGGCATCACCCTTCGTGCTTTTACTCTCATCCTCACATCCATAGTACGGCATGATCCTTCGTACATGGTTTAATAACAGGGCACGGCATGATCCTTCGTGCATAATCAATAAATAAACATGGCACGGCATTAACCTTCGTGCATAAATAAATAAACATGGCACGGCATCACCCTTCGTGCATTATCACTCTTCCTCACCCAAATAACAATCACAGCTAAGGGCAGAGAAAGAAACAACAATTCATAAATCGTCCCATCAAGGGCAATCAATAATTATCTTCACAACAAGTCCCAACAAGGGAGAACAATAACAATTCACCTGTAATATATCTCAAAATATCATTTTCCAACGACTCACGGTCATACTAGACGCCAGTGTATGGATGCTCGTCACCACAACCCATACACCGCACTCGATCACATAACACATAACACATAATCCTATTCCCTCAAGCTAGGATAGAACAAACACTTACCTCGAAAGTTTACGAACGATTCAATCCGTAGCAATGCCTTTTCCTTTTGAATTAGACTCCAATCCAATCGTATCTATACACAATTGATTTAATATCATCAATTCTACTTAACAAACTAGTTCATATTGCTAAATATGGTTTTTACAACATTCTGCCCGGAATAGTAAAATCCGACCCCGGGCCCACATAATCGAAACTCAAGTTTCGAACCAAATTAATTTCACCCAATCTTCCATGAGTTCAAATATACAATTTGTTCTTAAGTTCGACTCCAAAACGAGGTCTAAATCGCAATTTCTTTAAAAGCCCTAACTATACCCATTTCTCTAATTTTTCAACCAATTTACACATGTTTAGGCCTAAGAATTTGATTGATGTTGATGAAAAGTGAAGAAGACGAGTTAAACAATACTTACCCGATGAACCTTGATGAAAAGTTGCTCTAAGGATCGCCTAAGGGCTGTTGGAGAAGAGAGAGTTGAGAGAAATGGAAATAATCCCGTATGTTCTGTTTTTGCAGAACTTAAATCACTGGGCAATAATTTCTTCATCGCGTTCGCGACACCCCGGTCGCGTTCGCGATGAAGAACAAGTTTTACACATCGCGTTCGCGTAGGGATTAACGCGAACGCGAAGAAGAAAATTCTGGGGATTGAAATTTGGCCTACGCGAACGCGTGGTGCCGTACGCGAACGCGTAGAAGAGGCAGGCCAGGCTCCGCGAACGCGGGAGCCTTCACGCGAACGCGTAGAGGAAAAAGACTGGGGTTCATGTTGTTGTACGCGAACGCGGTCCTAAGGACGCGAACGCGTAGAAGAAGGAAGAAAAGTCTTCGCGAACGCGACAAGGTGGACGCGAACGCGAAGGAGGAAATAAGTTGACCATCGCGAACGCGACCGGCTGGACGCGAACGCGATGAAGAATTGTCTGCTGCAGATTTCTGCAGTTTTTCTTAAGTTCAAAAGCACCCCGAACCACCTCCGAAACACTCCCGAGCCCTCGGGGCTCCAAACCAAATATGCACACTAACTTAAAAACATCATACGAACTTGCTCGCGCAATCAAATAGCTAAAATAACATCAAAATCCATGAATTGAGCCTTAAAACTCAAGAATCCTTTCAAATTTTCATAGTTTCCAAACTTTCCAATTTAAGGCCGAAACACGTCAAACGACGTCCGTTTTCAACCAAACTTTACAGGAAGCGCTTAACCAATATATATGACCTGTACCGGGCGTCGGAACCAAAATACGAGCCCGATACCAGTACTTTTTAATCAAAATTCAGTTTCATTTTCCTTAAACATTTTCAGAAAACAATTTAACAGAAAAATTCTTTTATCGGGGTTCTAGACCTCGGATTTCAATTCCGGACATATGCCCAAGTTCCATATTTTTCTACGGATTTTCTGAAATAGTCAAATCACGGATCCGGGTCCGTTTACCAAAAATGTTGACCAAAGTCAACCATATCAATATTAATATCAAAATTCTTCTACTTTTTCACACATTTCACATATTTCAACATAAATCTTTTCCAGCTTTGTGCCCGGACTGTGCGCGCAAATCGAGGCGACTATAAATGAGGTTTTCAAGACCTCAAAAGCTCGGAATGATTAAATAAACAAGTGATGACCCTTTGGGTCGTCACAAAGAAGGACCTACAAATGGTGTTTATCAACTTGGAGAAGGCGTACGACAAGGTGCCAAGGGAAGTGCTATGGAGGTGCCTGAAGGCGAAGAGTGTGCCGGAAGTCTACATCAGAGTGATCAAGGACATGTACGATGGTGCTAAAATTAGGGTTAGGACGGTGGGTGGCGACTCAGACCATTTTCCGGTAGTTATGGGACTTCATCAAGAATCTGCGCTTAGCCCGCTCTTATTTGCCTTGGTGATGGATGCTCTGACACGCCATATTCAAGGGGATGTGCCATGGTGTATGCTATTTGCAGATGACATTATCTTAATAGACGAGACGAGGGTAGATGTTAACGAGAGGTTGGAGGTCTGGAGACAGACTCTCTAGTCTAAGGGTTTCAAACTGAGCAGATATAAGATAGAATACCCGGAGTGCAAGTTTAGCGCCGAGCCGAGCGAGGTGGGTAGGGACATGAAGCTTGGTTCTCGGGTCATCGCCAAGAGGGGCAGTTTCCGATATCTTGGGTCGGTGATTCAGGGGGACGGAGAGAATGACGGGGATGTCACCCACCGCATAGGGGCGGGGTGGACGAAATGGAGACTTGCATCAGGGGTCTTGTGTGACAAAAAAGTGTCACACAAACTTACGGAGAAGTTTTATAGAGCTGTGGTTAGACCTGCCATTCTGTATGGAGCGGAGTGCTGGCCGGTGAAAAGTTCTCGTGTTCAGAGAATGAAGGTTGCGGATATGAGGATGCTCAGGTGGATGTGCTGACTCACCAGGTTGGATAGGATTAAGAATGAAGTTATTCGGGAAAAGGTGGGAGTGGCCCCGGTGGATGAGAAGATGCGGGAAGCGAGTCTTAGGTGGTTCGGGTATGTGCGGAGGAGGAACCCCGATACCTCGGTGAGGAGTTGTGAGCGGTTGGCGGTGGTTGGCGCGAGTCGAGGCAGAGGGAGGCCTAAGAGGTATTGGGAAGAGGTGATCAGGCAGGATATGGCTAGAATGCGGATTTCTGAGGACATGGCCCTTGATAGGAGAGTCTGGAGATCTAGTAACAAGGTTGTCGGATAGGGACCCCTTATTTCTTTCGCACTTCTTTCCCGTTCTGGGGGTTTAGTACGACTGTCAATAGTTGATTTGTGTTTTGGTTTATGTTTTGAGATTACTGCATGCCAATTTATTTATGGTTTATGGTTTATGTTTTGATAATTGTCTATGTGATTTTTCATAGAGTTACTAATACTCTCATGTTTTTGCTTTTGTTTTTATTCTCCTTTTCTTGAGCCGAAGGTCGATTTGGAAACAGCCTCTCTGCCCTTTCGGGTAGGGGTAAGGCCTGCGTACGTATTACCCTCCCCATACCTCATCTTGTGGGATTATACTAGATAATTGTTGTTGTTGTTATATACATCTAACATTAGTCAACTTGACATTAGTTTTTATTTTTTGAAATAACAACTAATATTGTTTCAGAAACTCTAAGAACATGGACTCGAGTAGCTTGCTGATGCAAATAGTAGCTAACGATACCCCTACTATTGACAAAAATGGGAGCGTAGAGTTATCTTACATTTCCTTCTCCAGCTGTTTCCTTATGAACTCCTTTGTATGTGCAGTTATTTTATCGACCTTGTTGCACAGGAGAAGTACTGGAATCTTTTTCTTGACCACAGTTGCTTTCGTCAATATTTCATACAGGTACCTTTTTTGAGACGGTGTTAAAATGTTAGAATCAGTTATCAAGCATATAATCTACATGGAAATGAATAGAAGAAAGACAGTACTCTGCAGCAGCACGGCTGTTCGGTAAAAATTCCACTGAATCCACCACAAACACAATGCTAGCTGCTTGAGGTAAAAACTCGTCTAATTTCAAACGAAGACGAGAATGCCCCGAGACATCAACAATATGAACAGGTCTTGTTTTCCCCTTCTGCAGCCAAATATAAACAGGTCTGAATAGTTGAATTTTAAAGTCTATTTGCAAAAAGATTGGCACTTCAGCAAATCAATTAAGATAAAAACTAAAGATACAATCGAGGTGGACTACTAGCAACTAATAAAATCCGATCCATCTTAGTGGAGGTTGAGAGAATGATAATCTAGTTAAAAGGCACGAAAAAAAAAAGAGAGAGAGATGGCTGTCACTACCTTGTCCCTTTCGGAATGTAGTATAAAACTGTCATCATTTGGTTCCATCGATGTCACAGTACCCTGATGGGCTGAGCCATCTCTAAGCTATATAACAGACATCATAAAAAGATAAAGTCACATAACCTTTTTAAAAAAGCTTATATCAGGTCCTGCATTCGTTCATTCAACGGCACTTACCTGGTAGAAGAGGAAAGTTTTGCCACTTCCACTCAGTCCAGTGAGTAAAATTGTACTAGATGTAGTACGTTTAAAAAGGCGAACTGCAAAAAGACACTAAGAATTTCTAAATTTCAGCTTTTGATGAGAAAAAATTCAATAGCTAACATGGAGCATTTAAGGACAGAAGAGAGACATAAAAGTTCAGGGGAAGGGACCAAGAAGGAAGTAGATTTTTAAAAAAAACTTGACCTATAAGTTCATTACACAGAGAAGAAAAAATGCTGGGGGAGAAAATAACAGAAAGACAAGCGAGGCATGTAATTCAAGGACAATTTAAATTCAATGATTCATTTCAATATCCAATTCTCCATGAATCATTTATTACAATCACGTGACTCAGTTTATTAACTATATATTATGTCCAGCTGCTGATACCAGGAGACGTGCTACTGTTGCTAAGAGTTAATATCGGCATCACAATTTTACACCTCGTGTTTCCACTAACACAATCCACTACACAGTACACACCCAAGCCAACTCTTAGTGTTCCCACTGCACTCCCACACACAGACGACATCTACTCATTGAACATATGAAACAAATGCTCGTACTGTAAGAGCTTTATGACTTGTCTTTACAGAGGAAAAGAACGAATAGAGTTCACATATTGATTACAACAGCTACATCAACTTTAATCAATCTGCATTGCTTTTGTGGCTACATCAATATCCTCTACGAGCATCACTATGACAAATCCTGTCTTTTTTTTTTTTTTGATTTGCACCGGATGTCCGAGTCTCTATGAGCCCCGACTAATCCCGGGGGTGCACAGGCCCTCGGCAAGGAGTTTCCCGCAAGTGCACCACGGTTAATTCAGGCTTTACCCAGTCCGATGGCCCTCAAAAATTGTTTGCACCCAGTGGGTTTCGAACTTGAGACTTTGAAAGGGAGAATACCCCAAGACTCAAGTCAATTGCCACCAGGCCAACCCCTGAGGGTTTACAAATCCTGTTTTCTGTTATCACATTATCACCCAACATGGATCCAGTATATGTAAAGCAATTTCAAAACGTTTGATAACACTTCAAAAATTATAGATTAAAACAGTAGAGATAATAGTGGCCATTGATGAACTTGTTGGCTCCTTAAGGAAGAATACTAGTAAGTCAAAAACATTTCATTAAGGTTAGAAAGAAGCAGCACCATGAAGCCGTAAGAAACAAAGCACCTAGTGACTTGAGAAGAAGATATGCTGGACAGTAGCACTATGAACTACAGGAGACATTATATACAGAACTCTGGGGCTTTGAGTCGAGCAATTGGACCTGATTAAGAATAAATGATATGTCAAAAATGGACAGCATTGATTGCTTTACATTCTCTGCCCTGTCGGGTAGGGGTAAGGCCTGCGTACATATTACCCTCCCCAGACCCCACCCCGTGGGACTATACTGGGTAGCTGTTGTTGTTTTGTTGTTGTTGATTGCTTTACATTAGCAAGGACAGTTGCGATAGATAGGTTGAAATTCCGATAGAGTCACTAAGATCCCTTTAACCTATTGAGCATCCAAAACAAGAAGATGAGAATTTTCAATTATCCAGAATAATTAGGAATCTTCTGCCAAGTCTCGGTTCAAAAGCTAATTCAGACTTGGAAGGAAGGCAATGTTAATAATGTGGTAGAGTCATCTCGCCTCTATTCTTTACCTCCTAAAATACTTATCCTTCTAGATCATTCTCCAAGTTCAAGGTACTTCCTTTTCACAATATGCAATTTTAAGTTGCATTACAGAGATTTCTTAAACAGTAAGATAATTTCCAAGTTAACAAAAGAAGACATACCTGATGATTTTACTGCTTGAAATACATGAATAACTGGATTAGCAAGCCAACATTCGCATTAATAGTTCACAGGATTTGGAAAATCTCCAACACTTTTAGGTACAACCACAAGGTAGTTCTAACCAAGTCTCATTCTGTTTATAGTGATTACTTTTTTGCCCCAACATGTTGGATTGTCAAAAGATGATGATACATTTTATCGAAGAGTAAATCACACATGCGATGAGCTCAAAAGGAAAGGATAGATAGCCATTTGACACACCGAAGAAAGACTCTAAAGTGCAAAATGTGTTAAGGAATATAGTAACAGCTTACTTATTACAAACAAAATCACGATAAATAAGATGACTCCAATTGCAGCATAAAGTTGAGTAGGGGGTATCTGATGAACATATTCTTCAACTTCATATAACCACTGCTGCATTTGAATCTTCAACTGCTCTATTTTCTCCTTATCCATTACTTTGAACTCCCTTCGCTGAGTTTGAATATTTCTCTGAGAAACACCATTTAAAGAAACGTGTCAGTCTATAGCACATAGAGGCAATATATACACCCACAAAGATACAATAAAAGCATGCAAGTGTTTCATAAGTTTATCAACCAGATATCTCATTCAAGGTGGGGCAGAACCCTTGTAAGAAACCACAGGTGGATCCAAGATTCAAACTTTACGAGGTCGAGATTCTTTTTTGATATTTTTTATTTATGCATTTAATAGTAGGAGCCGCATGAACGCAGGCTCCCACTGCCATAAATTATGACGTAGGCGCGGCCACTTGGGCCGACCTTAGGCGGGCAGCCCTCCAAAGTGCAATGGAAGTCACCAACCTAGGCCATCGGCCAATTTGATTAACTGGGGTTCAAAATCTATTCTACAAAGTGAATTTTTTTAATACAGATATAGGGTCTGAGCCAAAGCTATTAGGTTTGGATGAACCCAAGGCAATGCACTACATCCCTTCCTAGTAGAAACCAACAACAACAACAACAATCCAAGTTAATCCCACGAGTGGAGTCTGGGGAGGTTAGTGTGTACGCAGACCTTACCTTGCCTGGAAGTTAGAGAGACTATTTTCAATAGACCCTCAACTCAAGGAAAGATGAAAATAAAGCAGTAGCACAAGCATTAACAACAACAAGAAAAACAAAAAACAAAGCAAAGAGGACAAGACGTAAAACTATAAATTTCAGTAGTATCGCACTAGACTAACACTAATATTACTGGTATGAAAAATAAACACTCACGACTACCTACTAGCCTTCTACCTTATTTCTCGACCTCCACATCTTACTATCAAAGGTCAGGTAAACCGCCAAAAGGATTTCCTTTAACAATATAGGCTGAGGTAGTATATGTGCAACAGGTGTCTATTGCTTTCGACTCAACCTATATATAGTTGACGCACATAGTTGAAAATTTTAATAAATGTACACACACACACGTTGCTAATGGGTTCAACAGTTATGAGCATTCACTGACTTAGAATTTTGGATTCCTCTCAAACAGATCATAAACTCAGTAAGAAAACATCTTTCAACAAGTAATTCTGTCTAAAAAGGCCACAATAAGCAAATAACAGGAAAAAAATTAATAATTGGACCTGCAAAAATTAGATTACACAGAGAAATGCAAATAAGAAATGAACACAGATTTTTGCCGAACTATTCGAAGAGAGTTGGAGTTTTGGATTTGATGTCAACAAAGAATAAAGAAAAGTAAGAGAAAAAATCGAAGAAAGGGTGAGAGGGAAACATGTAATTCCCTCAATTGACTGCAGCAATGAGGTAGAATTCAAAAGTGAAGACAAAATCTCTTGAAATTCGGGTCAAGATGTAGAATTACAATGGAAATGAGGATTTGGGCCTGTGGGTAATCCACTCAAATGGACCGGGAGAAATTTAAAAATAGCCACATTTAGATGTGATGGTTAAAACATAGCCCAATTTCAAAAGTAGTCAAAATTTAGTCATTTTTTATGTAAAGATAAATCTGAGCAAAAATACTGTTCAAAATATAAAAAATACGCCAATATACTTTGCTGGATTTCCAGCATAAGCATACTTGAACTCCAACATATGATAAGTATGTTGGAACTCCAGTATAATATGATGGAGTTCCAGCATAAGTACATTAGAACTCTAGCATAATATACCGGAGTTCCAGGAAAGCATATCGGTCCAGTATAATATGTTGGAAGTTCATGCACAAGTGCTCAAATCTCCAGTATATTATGCTGGAACTTTTCGCATGTTGGAGTTCCAGCATAATATGCTGGAAGTTACAAGTGCACCAAATTCTAGTATATTATGCTAGACTGTTCTCTGTTGCAGTAAAATATTGGCTATTTTTTATTGACTTGGTAAACACTAGCTATTTTTGAATGACCAATTCGAAAATGGCTAGACCGTGCTATTTTTACAAATGGACCTTTTATGATGTTTTGGTCCATTTTCAAAACAGTAGGCCCATTGCTGCTCCTCCTCTGTCAAATGTTGTTATATTTTTTGTCGCATCAGAAACTATTTATATTTGGTAGCCAAAAAAGTGTACAACATTTTTGTTTATGACATACAAAATGAATACATATACAAAAAATATATAAATTTTATATATTTTTATTATTTTTACAGCGACTATACAATGTTATTTTTCCTTGTTGTACATATTATTGAGATCTTCACAAAAATAGCCGGTCAAATTTACTGTTAGTTTTTTCTAGTCGATATACATAAATTAAATATTAATTTTACATGAATATACACATATTTAAAATTATTTTCTTTTTGTCTCTAAAAAGAGTGACACTTTCGTATATTTAGCACAAATTATAATCACATAACTATTTACGACTTATTCTAACCACAAGTTTTAAATTTTTTTTTAAACTTCGTACGTATTAAATACTGTCACATAAATTGAGACAAAAGGAGTCTATTATAAGCAACTTTAATATGATAAAAAAAATTTATTTTACTATTGTAGCAGTTAAAGTCCAGTAACATGTGAATTTAGTTTATTACTGTAGCAAGTAATTTTATATAAAACAATGTCTTAATTTACAATACTTCTTTTCGCGTTGGCAAGAGAATCCAAAACCTTTAAGATCTTATGTAGGAAATCTTTCAAAAGTAATAATTTTGGAAGTAAATATATAAAAATTCTCAGTACTTTTTTTCTATATTTGTGCATGGTAAGCTATATTTCAAAAATTTATATCTATATATATATTAAAGCAAAGAAGTTTGCCTTAAATATATGCCAAGTGTCAAATTATTAGAATGCCAATTGGCAACATATTTAATTGACATGTGGAACCTAAATTTATTAAGATGCCTTAAATAGATGTTTTAATATACAGATTTTGGTCCAAAAATATTCAATGATCAGTTTTTTTTCTTTCTAAATTAGCTTAAAACATGGAAGTAAAAAAATAATTAAAAATTTATAATAATAAAATAATAAAAATATTAGAAAGATGTAGATTGGGATAACTATGACTATTTGTATTATGGGAAAGTTAAAATATAAATAAGGTAAATAAATTTATTTAAGATATTAAGGATTGTTGAGTTTGAAAATTGAAAAAAAAAAATCAAGTATGACATTACTTTTAATAAAATACACAAAATATTTAAAAAACTACTTGCCTTAACACTATGGAACGTTATTATGTTGTATTAGTTTTAAAAAGATAGTAATTGACATTATTTTAAGTTAATACGTATTCACTATTTTGGTGGTGGATTTGATTAGAGAAATAAACAAAAATCCCACATTCAAAGGAAATGATTATCCATATTTATAATAAATAATATTGATAAATTTTATCTGATTCTTTAATTAATATATTGATTTCTTAACAAAAAATGAACCTTACTAATACCATAATTACAGGGCGATTGAAAAGCTAATTGTATTTAATCATATTTAGCTTCTAGCAGGCTTTTAAATCTTAATAATGCCTTAATTATAGGGCAATTCAAACTCAATTCTATCTTTTTTTACCATTTCTTAACCAAATACCATTCGAATGGGAAGATAATTATCATACAAAATTTATACATGAACTAAAAGTGTGTGGGTAATTACGTTACCATAAAGGACTAATATTATATGACAATGAAATAAAATTTTATATCTTTCTTCTTTTGAATTTTACTTTTCAGTTCTTTCAAAAAAAGCCCCTTCCTCATGAGTTGTAATGAGTATAACTTACCAAAATATTCTTCAAGAAATGAATATGATGCTAAGGTTTGAGATCGTGAAAAAAGAAGGTATTATATATTGTTCAATGACGTTTCATCTAGCATTTGCTACTTACTCATAAGCTACATTAATAAATAAAAATTTAGAAGGATCCCTTTAATTTTATTTTACTTATATTAATTTTAATTTAAATTTGTCACTTACTTTTTCCCCCAATTTTTATTTTGCTATTAGCAAATATAAATTCATAAATTGAGTAAATTTTTATTCTTGGCCCAATTCTTTAGACTAATATTTGTTACAAGTAGTTAGTGTAAGAATAATAAATATTCTCCGCGCAACGCGCGGGTATATATACTAGTTTATAGTATAGAAAGCACTTGTGGTTAAATAGTATTCTACGTTCATTTGGGTTGTAATGATCAATATTATTAATTATTAATATAGTCACCATGGAAGAGTTAGCAACAGGTTTATTTTTGTGTTTTTTATTGTATTTCTTTCTTTCTTTTCTTCTTTTTACTGGCCTCAAATAACTAGTACTAGTAATATATAGCATTAGTTAGTCTGATTTTTGCGATTTCTTTCTCTCTTTCTATTTTTCATGGTTATTATCACGAAATATATATATATAGGACTTGCCCTTGCTTTCAATGAGTCAGACAGATATATATATAATACTGAACAAATTTTAAAAAATACTGTAAGACATCAATTGTCCGATATTTTTGATAAGATCCTGTGTAAGCTTTTTTAAAGATACTTTCCTATTGAAAATAAATAATAAAAGAAATTCTATGTTTTAAAACAAATGTTTAGAGTTTTTCATTTACTGATCTCCTGCGCTATATTTTATTGATCTCATGAAAAAGGTCATGTAACAAAAAAAATATTTGTAATGGGCATAAAACTGATCTTCCCTGCAAACATCGGTAGTAGATCATTAATTTGTAACTGAATTAAATGACACTTTGTTTAATTTTTATATTTAAAAATAAAAATACCACAGTATTTCATATTTATTTCTTATTCATATTTCTTCAAATACCCTATATATTCCACTAGTTGGGTTCAAAATTTAATATTTGTTGGAAATATAGTGATGTTTAACACACACATATATATATATAAATGTTAGATTTAGCTAAACCCATGGAACCTGTATTGCTCTGTCATATAAGACTTTTTAATATTTCTTCCAAGGAGTATATATATATGTTATAAGCATTACATGTATCTGTAAAGTCGTCGGCCTTAGTCTAATCCATGAAATAATAATTGCTGCTTCATTGTCGTTGTGTCTAATATTTGACAACTAATAATTTGATTGTTTGAACCTATACAGAAGGAGCTACTTGAGCTTGGGGAACTGGAGTGGTGTGACGACCCGGCCCGTCGTCACGAGAGTTACCGCCCTGTTTCCCCTTTATTGTATTGCTTCATGTTTCTATATCAGTATTAGAGTCTATCGGGTGTGATTGGAGTGATTCTGGTTGAAATAAGGCATATAGCCTCTTAGAAGGGAGTTTGTTCCAGAAAAATCAACTTACTATGTGTTTAGAGGGCTCGGATGTGAATTTCGGTGGTTCGGATAGCTTCGGGAGGTGATTTGTGACTTAGGGGAGAGATCGAAATTGAATTTGGAGGTCCGGTGTAGAAATAGGCTTGAATTGACGAAGTTGGAATTTTGACGGAATTCGGTTGATAGGTGAGATATTGATCCGGGAGTCGGAATGGAATTCGGACAGTTGCAGTAGCTTCGTTAGGTGATTTTGGATATGTCAGCAAATTTTCAGGTCATTCGGATATCGTTTGGTTGGGTTTTTGATTGGATGTTGGTTTCGGAAGTTATAGTTGAAACTTAGGCTTGAATCCGCCTTGATTTGATGATTTTTGTATTTAAGGACGTGTTTTTATGATTGGAACAAGTTCGTGTCGTATTTTGGAGTAGGTTGGTAGTTTTGGTTGAGGTCCCGGGGGGCCTCGGGGTGATTCCAGTGGTTCAAACGAATCATTTTTGGTTAAGCTAGAGATTAGATTTTGCTGTCATATATTACAGAAAAATAAGGCATCGCGTTCGCTATGTGATGGACGCAAACGTGTAGAAGGAATTTGAGGTCTGAGAGTTTTGGACAGGCTATGGGTCAACTAGCACCTGAATCATGGGGCGAGGACCTTGCTGCTGTGACTGTGTACCCCTCAATTTTGGGCAAGCTCTCCTGATGTGGCCATACTCGCCACACTCATAACATCCCTCTGTACCATGAGACTGGCCCTGACAGACCGAATGACCTCCACAAACACTCTAAAGAGGTTGTGCACTGATGGGCTGCTGATCAGAATACTGCCCACGAAAACCACGATCACCTGAGACACCTTGTGAAGCCTGGAGGGCTGACTGAAAAGGCCTGAAGACTGGCCCCTATCATGAGAATCCCTGCCTCCAGATGAGGCACCACCGAGTCGACCTAAGTAACTAGGCTTCTTGTCTGCCCTATAACCACCCCCATGGTAGAACCATCTCGATCATTTAGGCCACATTGGTCGCCTTCTGAAAAGTAATGTCACTACCTACCTCCCTGGCCATCTGAAGATGAATAGGCTGGATCAAACCATCAATAAATCTCCTCACCCTCTCCCTCTTAGTAGGGAGTATGACGAGGGCATGCGGAGCTAGATCGATAAACCGGGTCTCATACTGAGTGACCGTTATAGACACCTGCTGGAGGCACTCAAACTACCTCCGATAAGCATCTCTCTGAGTCACAGGAAGAAACTTCTCTAAAAATAACTCTCAGAATTGATCCTAAGTAAAGGGCGGCGACCCGGCTGGTCTGGCTGAACAGTAATCCCTCCACCAAGTCTTGGCAGATCTAGATAAACAAAAAGCCGCAAAATCAACTCCATTGGACTCCACAATGCCCATGTTCCGAAGAACCTCGTGGCAGCTATATAAGAAATCCTAGAGGTCCTCAGAAGAAGCTCCGCTGAATGTAGTAGTGAAGAGCTTGGTGAATCTATCCAACCTCCATAAAGTATCTGCGGACATAGCTGCTCCATCACCAGTCTGTGCAACTACCCCCGGTTGAACTGCCGCAGCTATCTGAACTAGTGGAACCTAAGACTGGGGAGCTACGTGCTCCATATTACGTGTAGCAGGAGTCTGGGCTCCTCCTCTTGCCTGGGAAGTGGCTGGTGCTGCAGGAAGATATCCTACTCGGGTGATACTCTCCATGAGGCCAACCAACCAGACCAAGGCGTCCTGAAGAACTGGGGTAGCAATAAACCCCTCTAGGACCTGAGCTGGGCCCACCAGAACTATCCAGGCTGGGGTCAAAACCTCCTCGTCAAGACCAACCTGAGGGTCTGCCAATAGTGTTGTTGTTGGTGGCTGGGCCCTGCCCTACCTCGGCCCCTAGCATGGCAAAGTCCTATGCCCCTAGTGGGAGTTGCCTAGGGCTCGGACTGCTGATCGGAGGATGAAGAAGCGTGTGTTGAGGCAGTGGAGGTGGCTTGAGTTACTCAAGGATTATCACATTACCATTTTGTATCATCAGGGGAAGGCTAATGTAGTGGCCGATGCTTTGAGTCAGAAGGCGGTGAGTATGCGTAGTTTGGCATACATTCTAGTTGGGGAGAGGCCCTTTGTAGTTGATGTCCAGGCTTTGGCCAATCGGATGGTGAGGCTAGATATTTCGAAGCCTAGTCGGGTGTTGGCTTGTATGGTATCTGGATCTTCCTTGTGTGATCGCATTAGAGAGCGCCAGTATGATAATCCACATTTGCTTGTCCTTAAGGACAGGGTTCAGCATGATGATGCCAGAGATGTGACTATCGATAGTGATGGCGTATTGAGGATACATTTGCATGTTGGATGGGTTTTGGGAGTTGATATTGGAGGAGGCCCACAACTCGCGTATTCTAGAATAGTCACATCTTCTAGAGAATATATATATATATATATATATATATATATATATATATATATATATATAAGAATTCATCGGACAGCACGCCCGCAGTATTATATCGCTTGGGTTGTAGGAGCCCCTCCGGAGTCTACACACACCCCAGTGAGCGCAGTCGACTATTATTATTGGATCGGGCTGCACGCCGCATCACTAAATACTATATTTGGATCGGGATGTACGCGGAAGTATTAGGTATGGCTCGGGTTGCGCACCGCAGCAGTATTGGTAAATTGTCGGACTCTAGGAGATTCTATCCGTTTTCCTTGATTTGATGATCTTAACTGCCTTTACTATTGGTTATAAAACTGTATAGTGTTCTTACAAGATTTCTTACTTTCAGATGTTATTTATTACTATTACTCACTGAGTTGGAGTATTCACTTTACTCCTTGCAACTTGTGTGCAGATACAGGGATCCTAGAGGCATAGCTAAGGTTATTGTTGCTGCCTAGTTTAGTTGTCGGAGTCATCGAGGTAGCTGCCGACATCCGCAGGACCCGATTTCTCCTATTGTCTTTCCTTTTACTTCCGCATCTAAATTTTTTTAATTGTATAGGATGTTGTTCAGTTGTATCTAGAGGCTCTGACTTGTGATGCCAGATCTGATATGGGTTGTTTTGCTACTATTGTGGTTTTCACATAGTTTTTATTACTATCAGTCTGAGAAATTTTGCTTAATTGGAATTTTTTAAATTTAATAACTGACAAGGAACTTTGTAAACTTGGGTTGAGAATGTTCTAAAGGTCGGGCTTGCCTAACAAGGTGTTGGGCACTATCACGACCGGAGTTTGGGTCGTGACAGTTGCTTTACGTGATTTCTTGTTGCTCAGTTATTATTCTTTTATTACTCACTGAGTTGGAGTACTCACTTTACTCCCTACACTTTGCGTGCAGATGCAGGTATTTGTTCACCCGGTAGCGGGTTTTGAGCTGGTTGAAGATTTGGCTATCGTAGCTGAGCAAGGTGACCGCTAGCGTCCACGGCACCGGATTTCTTCCTTTGATTCTAAATTCTATTATGTACATTACTGGCCTTGTAGTTGTATTTAGACTCCTCTAGCTGCTCGTGACTTGTGACACTCCGGTTTGGGTTGTGTTTAATTGTACTTCCGCCATTAATATTATTGAATCATCTTTAAAATTATTTATACATGTTATCCATTTTTTGTTTTTTGAAAAAGGCAAATAGGGTTGGTTGGCTAGCCTTATCTTCACGAGAGGCGCCATCATGATCGGCGCGGGGTTTGGGTCGTGACACTTTTTCTCAACTGTTGTATCTTGTGTCCCCCCTCCCCCACATCTTAGAAAAATTAACTTGTCTCCTCAACTTTGAGAACCCATCTTTGTACATTATGATGTTAATCAAAATATACACTGCACATCAATAATAATAAGATAGAATTATTTGGTTCCGGATCCTGAACCACTTTTGAGGGGAGAAAATAATATATTTTGGTATATAGCGTATATCAAATTGATATAGATAACTTGGTTCTCATAAACAATTATTTAGCTATTAAGTGGAGGCACTCAATAAATTATTTTGTTAAACCAGCTGTGATGTAAACCAACTTATCAAGGCGTACTATCTTGAATAAATAATCTGGAAATTATGCTCTAAATTAAATTATTGATCAAGTTACCTCACAAACACCATGTTGCGGGGTAATGATAATTGCGCATGTTACCATCTCGTAGGTGCATCTTGTGTGGTATGCATGGCAGATAAATGAGTCAATATTCACCTTTGATATTTTCAACATTCATGGGATTTAATCTCAATTGGTCTATTAATTAATAAGAACAAGCAACGTAAGAGAATTTGTAAAGAACTTTATAGTTCTTTAATATTTATGCATATGAACTCACTTTTATACTTAAATTGATATGGCTAAACCATGACGTGTGCAATTAACAATAAACTTCAAGTTTATTATGCTATGGATTTTTATATCGATAAACATTAACTTAGTGTGATATTCTTTTATTTGTAGTACAAAATGAAGAATAAAGCGGGTAAGTTTTTACATACATATCATCTCTAATCTTTCCGTTATTCATAGTCTCAATATAATCAACCGCTTTCGCGAATACCTTAGAAACTCAATTAAGTTTCTTTGAGACTTACTGCAACACAATATCTTATTGGTAATCAATTTCGTTTATCCAAAATAGTGATAATTTGTTCTTCTAGAACTCTCAATTAATTTTATACTACCACAGATTCATCAACATCCATGCGGTGAATATCTCTTTTAAAGAGAAAGTTATACTATTATGGTTATGGTCCAAATTATATACAAGATATGTTTCTTGCATTAATGTTATTCTTTAATAATCACATTACCAAAATATTTTGACGTACAATAGGTACGTGATCAATGAGCGTTCATGCCATAATAATGACATTATTTTTTTATATCATCTCAACCCTCCTTTCTAGATGTTAGTGTGGTATATTCACTACCACTAACACGTTAATATTCTTCCAAAAATTAATATGTATTCATAAATCAGATGTTGTCACATTCACATCATGAATGGACCATAATTATCTATATGTGCTTTATAAAATCTCATGTCAAATCGATGACAAATACTACTTTCACAAAGTGAGGAATTATTTAGAGAATCCTTATTGTTCTCATTACCGCAGTGAAAATGATTATAATTTTGTCTATTGCCACATCCACATCCATTCATACATTCACGATAATAATTTTATCTTCTTTCAGACTTATCACATATTGCTATCACATTCTCTTAAGGGAATGAGAATGGAGCAAATTCAATGGGACGGATTTTCACTTCTTGTGCTCACGATCATACATAACTTTGATCATGACAAGACATAGAAATTTTACCACTTTGGGTGGTTATAATTTCTTACTAAGTCCATTAGAGTTATAATCAAAATTTATTGCTCGTATTTAAAATCAAATAATAGAATAAAAGAGAAATATACGGTAAAATACATACCTTAAATCCAAAATTTAATCATGAAGGAAGTTCATAGAACTATTGACAATCATTATGCTCAATCCTAAAGCTTCTACTTAATTGGTTAGAGTCTCGTACATATAACGTGTTATAAAACAATAAAAGAAGAAGAAGAGTATTATAGAGAGAAAGAGAATTTTTATTGAATTTTGGGATGAATTACAATGGAATAGAACCCTCTATTTATATGGAGAGAGTGACTTAGTCATCAAGTAATAAGCTCTAAAATCTCTCTAAATTAGACATTCACCATAAATAAAATTATATTTATAAAGTAAAATGATAAATGTTTCTTTATGCTTAATTAGAAATATCCATATTCGGGCTTTAAGAATAGAACCAGAACACTTGAGGATTAAATGAAGAAAAATAAAAGTTTGACAGACATTAAGATATCATCACATTTTTAATGGAGAGAAATCTTATAATGAAGAAAGTTTTAATCAATAATAGTTTTCTAATATATCTTTGGTAATCGAAAGGAAATATAATCACCAAATCACTAGAATCTTCTTTATTCGTTCTTATTTGTCATTTGTCAAAACAATTAGCATATGCATGTGGTTGTCTAAATAAAAACAAAGGATTTTTACAAATTATACTCCATTATAGCTGGAATAACAACGCATGTTTCTTCATGGGAAAGAAAGATGCGTGAATTAGTTATATACAGAACTTATTGACTACAGAAAAGAAAAAAAAATAACTTTTACCAATAACCATATTTATGAATTAGAGCGAATAATACTAAATTATTAGGTGATTTTCAACCCGAGTGGATTTGAGTAGATACAAATCTTTTTTCTGTAAAAGCTTTTACTTTAAAATTTGTTTTCTAGACTAATAATATATTTGGCAAAGATTCTAAAATCAGTTTTGAGGGGTGCTTTTCTCAAAAGCGCTTTTGAAAAAAATGTAATGTTGGTAAGAAACATTTTGTGTTTGAATATTTTATTTGAAAAGTACTTTTGAGTAGATATTAGTGTTTGACCAAGCTTTTAACAAGTAATTCTAAAATATTTTTTTTTAAAGTACTTTCGGAGAGAAATTACTTTTTTTTACTTCTCAAAAACTATTTCTGCTTTTCCTCAAAAGCATTTTTTTCCCTTTCAAAAGCTTGACCAAACATTTTAATTTTAGAAAAAATACTTTTGACCAAAAAAAGAACTTTTGCCTCAAATGAAACTTGGCCAAACACGCTATAATAATATTGAAGAAAGCATTTTTAACAATCTTGAGGAGATATTTCTTTCAAATTTTGATTTTGGAAGAGCTTTTCTTTTTTCTTCCTGATACATATTTTGACTAATTCGAATTTATTAGGGACAAAGCGTTTCCTACCAAAAATAACTTTACAACTGCAAGTTTATATATATATATAAATAACTTCACCAAAAAATCTCACATAAGTTGTGATTCCCTCCTTTGCTTAATCACCTCTACAATTCCTTTCCTTCACCTCATACTTACATAAAGCACATATCCCTTTCTTAAAAATAATGTGTTAGTATGTTAACACCTTATATAGAATGAACAACAAAAACTTAAAAGTATAGTAGATGATCAGGAAGTGAAGCATACGAAATATTAGGAGAAAAGGAACATTTCAAAAATCGTAGCAAATCACCAAAATATATGGTACTTTTCCTTTTCGCCACTGTCTGAGCACTCCCCGTATCTTTATTGTATTTTAATCTATTTATTTGATAATAAAGTTATTGATTTGATGTGTATGTGAAGGGAAATCAAGTAAGTTATGATGAAACGGATTCAATATTGGTGGAGCCGTGGGGAGGCAAAGGTGGATCAGAGTGGAATTATAAGCTGAAAAGTCCTATTAAAGAAATAATTATTGCTCATGGAGCGATTATAGACTCCATCATGTTCAAAACCGTTACTAAAGAAAGTACCATAATTGATTCACCAAAGTTTGGTGGCAATGGGGGAGGTCGAAGAGACAAGGCAAGTAAAAAAAAAATGTGGTCAAAATATTATTTTCTCATGTTTGGCACATTCTTCTCAAGTTAATTTTGTCTTATGTCACAAAATTAAGCTTAAGTTATGCACGCTGACAAAGTAATTTTTTATAAAATTATTATCATTGCAATTAATAAAGGCAGGGGTAAGATTTGTATATATTCTTCCCTCCTCGGACCTCACTTGTGAGATTATATTGAATTGATGTTATTGTTATTGTTGTTTTGTTATTGTATTACGAGTGCAATTAAATATATAATTTATGTACTATATTTTACAACTGTGTGATATTTCTGACTCCGCAATAATTTGCATTAATGTCAGGTTAATATTGAGGCGACTCCATTGGAATATTTGACAGGCATAAAGGGTACATTGGGGAATTATGGCAGCAATTTAGTTGTAAAATCTCTAAGTTTTATAACTAATGTAAAGAATTATGGACCATTTGGGACTGAAGCTGGTGGAACCCCATTTTCACTTGTGATGAAAGAAGGTGGAGCTATTGTTGGATTTCACGGGCGTTCTGGGTTGTACCTTGATGCTATTGGTGTTTATTTGCAGAAACTTACTCCTCCCACTTCGACAAAGGAACCTAAAGCTGAAAAACTTGAGCCGAATGAACCTATGGTTGAAGAAATTGAAATCCATGACGTACATTTTACTTTTTCTCTTTATTTGAATATTGCATAAATTTCATTTTAGATATTACATTAAAGAAATTGCAATTTACCCACTATGACAAAAAATATACATGCCATAACAATAAAGTCACCTTAATAGGTAGGTTTAATCATTTTAATGGATAAATTTTAATTACTATAACGTGTCAAAAACTAATTTAATAACTATAAGTATTTTTTTTTATTTTAATAAAATGAGTACTTATTTTTATGTTGTAGAAAGAGTACTTTTTTAAACCAAAAAAGAATATTTCTTTTTAGTTATGGAGCACATTAATTCTTTTTGGTTTGTATGAATATTAGAGACTTGGAAGAGGTGGGGGAGGAGGGGAGGTTGAGGAGAGTAGCATAACAAAATATTGTCCTAAAAATACTTTTTACTCTCTAATCAAACACTAAAAAATATTTTTCATTCACCAATCAAACAAGAAAAAATAAATGATAAATTTACTATTTTCCATGAAAATTCATATAAAAAATATTTTTCTTTATACCAAACACACATTTAAAATATATTGCAAATAAAAAAATAATGATATAGAAAATATTTTTCTTCGTACCAAACACACAATAAGAGAATGATGTTTAGCTAAAGGGATTTAAGATGTTTTTTTTAGTCAAATGGGACAAAATTTTCTATTGGTCGGTAAACAACGTAGAAAATTCTGGCTGCATGGCATTTTATAATGAATTAGTTTTGGTTGATTATCGTTATATTTGATAAAGTTCAGTTACTTTAATATGATATTTATAACGATATAATTTTCACTTTTTTTTTAAATTATCACATTGCAAACAGAAAATGGATGTGATGAAGACTATAGTGCCACGAAGTGCTGGACCATGGGGTGGATATAGTGGAAAAGGTTGGGACGACGGAGTATTTTGTACTATCAAACAAGTGCACATTTATATGAACTTGCATATATCAGCTATATCAGGAATTCAAATTGAGTATGAAAAGAAAGATAAAACATCATTTTGGTCCCAACTTCATGGTGGTCTTGGAGCCGGGAATGATACAATAAGAAAGGTATGAATTAATATTCTCTTTTTATCTCAAGACTAAATAAAGAAGGAAGGCTACAATAGTTCGTAAAAGTAGTCTACAATTAATCATCTAAAAAAATAAAATTACTTGAACAAAAAGGAATGAATATAATCGATTCTAACTAGTTTAAGATTTGATATGCAGATAAATATTGACGGTGAAAATGAGTTATTGATTGGAATTGAAGGATTTTATAGTCCGGTGAATGATAATGGGGGCCAAGACGCAATAAGACAGATCGCATTTTATACAAATAAAGGAAAATATGGACCTTATGGAACTGAAATTGGAACTTATTTTAGCTCTTCAGCAGCTAGAGGAAAAATCGTTGGTTTTCATGGGAGAAGTGGTGTTTTCTTAAATGCAATTGGTGTTCATATGGAATATTTCTAAATATGTTAGATAGCAAAGGTAGTAATGGAAAAAGTGGACACTCACAATTCTAGTGTAGATATTAATAATTGTAATATTTCTTATTGTTCATAAAGTTTTATATATTGGAGAAACTTATTGTGGCTTCGAAATTCTTTGTGGCGTCCACCTGATATTTTTCTAGAAGAAATTGACGAATTAATGATGTATGTTTTGGTTCTTTTCGAATATTTTGTGAATGATTTGTTTGATGAGGTTCACTTCAAATGAAAACATGGATTTTTAAATTTTAGTATTAATATCATTTCGTAGTTGATCGTGGCAATCCCATTTTTTATCAAGGATAAATTGCCATTGTATTCGAAGAAGATATTTGAAAATTTGTGTAAGAGAATTATTTAACCATAAATTTGACCATACATAGTATGTTAATATTTGTAAATATAAAGTTCAGTTTCTATAAAGGGAAATTTTCATAAATCACTATCCTTTAGTAGTAATTAGCCATCTACAAATACCGTTTACTATTTACAAATTATAGATACCTTTTATGTGGTTATAAGATGCATTTAATATATTTAAGCTATTGCATTCAAAAATATAGTAGCAAAAATAGGCGTGAATTAGGGAAGTCCAGCTAATCAGTTGTTGTATTCGAGTGTATTTGACTGTATTCATGGAGTGAAACATGTAATTACAGCTGGACATATTATTATAGGCGATTGTATTCAAGGCGTGAAATAGGGGATTTACACTATATTTAAAATGAAAGGTGAATCAATTAACAGAAGAGGCTCCTGATATAACTCAACAAACTCAATTATAACACACAAATTTTGTGTTTTCAATTATAAAAAAGATTTTCAACCGTAAAATACACCAAAAATATAGCAATATTTAGAGAAATTATATAATACATCTAAATACATAAGTTATACTAATTAAAAAAATACTTATGGATACATTCATGGAATATAGCGAGACAGTGAATACAATAAAATACATAGAATACATCGGGATACATTGAAATATAATTAAAAAAAACTGTGAAAAAAATGAAATACATCGGGATACATTGAATTACAATAAAAAAAAAAGATAACGAATACAATGAAATACATGAAAATACAATGTAAAAATCAAGAACCAGCAACTCTTTTCATCATAAAAATCATAAACCCAACAGATCTTTGTCCCTCATATTGTCTTACTTTGGCTTAAAATTCACCGTCTCTGTTGGAATAAAATAAATAATCCCGCCCAAGAATAATATCCACAACAAATAATAATAACACAATAGAGTAACAATGATACCAAATATTTTAGCGGTGTAAAATACAATACCCGAGTGGAGCAATATTATCACTATAACAATACAACGTAGTAGTGTCAAGAGACTACTACAACTTTGAAAGAAATAACACTCTTTATTTAACATACTTCACTATAATATTACTACCACTCTCTAATTATCTCACAGACAACAATCCGTGGATTACTCTCACAAACTATATGTTGCTTCTCTCTTTATTTTGGTGCGTTAGAAGAATGGATGCCTCTATTTATAGCAAGAGTTTTCATCCAACTACTACAAAGAAGATGTATTTAGTCATATAATTTTTCAACAAGGTTAGGCACCTCCTAACCCATTTTTCTTCAACAAATTTGTCAACAATGTTAGGCGCCTACTATCCCATTTTTATTCACCAAATTTGTCAACAATGTTAGGCACCTCACAAAAATGTCTCCCTTAATTTTGATTTTTCTTCTTCAGTCCAAGTCTTGTTCTCAATCTCTGAAAATCTTCAAACTTGAGGGGCTTTGTAAAAATGTCTGCAACTTGATCATGAGACTTTACATATTTGAGCTTGACTTCCATATTGGCAATGCACTCTCTGATGAAATGATACCTTGTATCTATACGCTTGCTTCAATCGTGATACACCGGATTCTTCGCAAGTGCCTGTGCATATTTGTTATCAATACAGATCTTTGTAGCATCAATTTGTGGCAAATTGAGCTCCTTCAATAATCTTCTTATCCAAATAGCATGACAGGTACATAATGTTGCTGCTATATATTCGGCTTCACAAGTCGAGAGAGTAACTATGGGTTGTTTCTTTGAACTCCAAGAAATAACAGAATCACCCAAGAAAAATACAATACGAGTTGTACTTTTTCTATCATCAATATCTCCCGCATAATCACTATCACAATATCCCACAAGATTGAAATCATTAGAAAAAGAATAAAATAACCCAAAATCAATCGTACCTTTTAGGTAACGAAGAATTCTTCTAGTAACTTTCAAGTGAGTAGAGGTAGGAGCCTCCATGAAGCGACTTACTACTCAAACTGCAAAACGTATATCTGGCCTGGTACAAGTCAAGTACCTCAAACTTCCCATAAGACTTTTAAAGAATGTGGGATCCACTTTTTCTCCTTCATCAAACTTGGATAATTTTGTCCCACTTTCCATCGGTGTGTTCACATGATTGAAATCGAGCATGTTGAACTTCTTTAATATCTCTTTTGTATAGCTTTCTTGAGAGATAAAAATTCCATCTCCATGTGCTTCACTTCTAGGCCCAAGTAGTATGACATGAGCCCTACATCTGTCATCTCGAACTCACGGGACATATCTTTCTTAAAAGCTTTAAACAAACTTGGGTTATTACTCGTGAAAATAAGATCATCAACATAAAGACAAACAAGTAAGATATCTCCATTGGTATGAACTTTAAGGTAAAGAGCATATTCATGGAGACAACGAGTAAACCCATTGTCTTGAAAATACTTGTCGATGCAACCATTCCATGCTCGTGTGACTTGCTTTAATCCATATAAAGCTTTCTTCAACCGCAACACTTTATCTTCGTAGTTTTTGACCATGAAACCCAATGGTTGTTCAACATAGACTTCTTCTTCAAGATAGCCATTCAAGAAGGCTGACTTGACATCTAGTTGATGGATCTTCCACTTTATTTGTGCCGCCAAAGAGATCAGCAAATGAATTGTCTCCATGCGAGCAACAGGTGCATAGACTTCTTCATAGTGAATGCCTAGCCTTTTTTTGTAGCCTTTAGCCACAAGTCGTGCCTTGTATTTATCCACATCTCCATCCGCATTCTTCTTTGTTTTGTATACCCATTTTACTCCAATTGCTCGATGACCCTTGGGAAGAGTTGTTAACTCCCAAGTATTGTTCTTCTCTATTGACTCAATCTCCTCCTCCATGGCTTGTCTCCACCTTTTGTTTGTGATAGCTTCATCAAAGTTCATTGGTTCACTGTCAGCAAAGAGACAACATAAAAAATCAAAATTAGTAACTTCTTCTGTGTCCTCGCAGAGCTCTTGAATACTCCTTGTCCTTTGTGGTTGTTCATTTGAACTTTCTTGAGATGAGGGAGATGCAACATTGGTTGGAGAAGGAGGTGGAGTTGTATCCTGCACAAGTTCCATGGTCTCTAGTTCTTCTTCATCACCAAAGTATGAAATAAAATCATATGAATTTTCTTCCTGAGCTTCCCAATCCCATACTAATTCTTCATAAAATTCAACATCGTGACTTACCACCACCTTGCCACTACTTGGTTTGTATAGCTTGTAGCCTTTTGAACTCGTATCATAGCCAACAAACACATGCTTGACACTTCGATCGTCAAGCTTTGCTCTCCCTTGATGTGGCACATGAGCATAAGCTATGCTCCCAAAGATTCTCAAGTGCTTGACACTTGGCTTTCTTCCACTACATACTTCTTGAGGCGTTTGATCTCTAACATTTCTTGTTGGAGACCTGTTATTCAAATAAACTGCACAAGAAACAACTTCGGCCCAAAATTCCTTAGGCATATTTTTAGCTTTCAACATACATCTAGCCATATTAAGAATTGTTCAATTCTTTCTCTCTACAACACCATTTTGTTGAGGTGAATAAGGTATTGTTAGAGGGCGATAAATTCCATAAAGTTGACAGAAGTCATTGAATTCGATTGAGGTGAATTCTCCTCCTCTATCGGACCTTAGAGCTTTAATTTCATAGCCACTTTCTTTCTCCACAAGTACTTTAAAATTTTTAAAAGTAGCAAAAGCTTCAGATTTTTGGTTTAAGAAATAAACCCAAGTCTTTCTAGTAAAGTCATCAATAAAAAGTAAAAAGTATTTTCTTTTACCAAAAAAGGGTGGATTGATTGGTCCACACACATCAGTGTGGACAAGCTGGAGCGGCTTGGTTGATCTTGACATGGCCTCCTTTGGAAAACTCCTCCTTGCATGTTTTCTAAGTAGACAAGCTTCACACAATTGATTGGGATGATTGATTGATGGATCCCATGCACCATATTCTTTTCTCCCATTGATTTGAGCACTTCAAAATTTAAGTGCCCAAATCGCATGTGCCAACACCATGATTCATCTTGCATATTTTCCTTCAAACACTTTGCATCAATTGTTTTAACATTCAGAGAAAACAATCGATTCTTCTTCATATGCACTTTAGCAATTAGAATTCCACTTGAATCTCTAAGCCAAATATGCATATTTTTTATGTGGATGTCATATTCCTTTTCAAGAAGTTGGCCCAAACTTAAAATATTACTTTTTAATTTTGGCACATAATAAACATCTTGAATTAACTTGTGACTACCATCTTTACAGGAAATCAGAATCGTACATATCCCTTCGATTTGAACCTTTGAGGTATCTCCAAAGGACATATTACCTCTCATCGTTTTATTGATCTCCACAAACTTTTCTTTGCATCCACACATATGATTGCTTGCTCCATTGTCCAAATACCACGAGCTACAATCATCTCTGTCTTCTTCCTTGAGAGCTATCAACAACGTTGACTCATTATCTTCTTTCTTGTCGTCAACAAGGTTAGCTTTCTCTTAAACATTGCTACGACATTCCCAAGAATAATGACCAAATTTATGACAATTATAACACTCAATTTTTGATTTGTCATACCTTTGTCCATTATTTTCTTGGTAGTATCCACGTCATCTTCCTCCTCTTTGTCCACGACCATGACCTCTGAGTGTTTGGTGGATTTTAACTTCATTATTAAAGTTGTTACCATTACTTCTTCCTCTTCCATGACCCCCACAGCCTCATCTTTGTCCGTTTCCTCGATAGCTTGTTTCACCTCTAATCATTGAAGGATGCCTGAGTTTTAAGAAGTTGCTCCAATGGCACTTCTTGTCTCCTTTTGATCTTTTCTTTATGGGCCTGTAAAGAACCTTCCAATTGCTCCACTATCATAGAGTCTAAATCTTTAAACTCATCAATAACACACACCACAAAATCAAATTTAGGTGATAAAGTTCGAAGGATCTTTTCTACCACGCGAACATCTTTTATGTCCTCCCCGTATCTTCTTAGTTGATTTATAATAGCGTTCACTTTTGAAAAATAATCCGAGATGCATTCGGATTCTTTTATTTTTAAAACTTCAAAATCAGCCCTTAGAGTTTGAAGTTTTATCTTTTTCACTTTGTCAACTCATTGAAGAGAATTTTGTAAAATTCCCCAAGCTTCCTTTGAGGTAGTAGCATCTGCCACCTTCTCAAACATGGCATCATCCAAATATTGGTGGATGAGAGTGATGGCTTGTTGATAATTCTTCTTTGTCTTTACCAAGACCTCTTTTTCATTGTGAGGTAGAGCTTCCTCATTACCGGGTTTTATATACCCTCTGTCTACGATTTCCCATACATCCTGAGAGCCAAGAATGACTTTCATACGTAGACACCATTTCTCATAATTATTATCACACCTCCTTTTTCCGCAGGCCCGCAAGGGCGCGATGGAGTTTTTCCAATTAAAGGACAATCAAAACGGGATTCATTTATTAAGAGATTCAGAGTCGCCACTTGGGAGATTTTTGGTGTCCCAAGTCACCGGTTCGAATCCCGAATTGAGGAAAGGTTTGACTCTATTTAACGGTCCGCGAACCAGAAATCCGGATAAGGAATCCTGTTAACTCGGGAGAAGGTTTTAGGCATTCTCGAGTTCCGTGGTTCTAGCACGGTCGCTCAATTATCATACCAGGCTTATTTATCTGATTTTTATAACATGTTTCAACTTATGCGCAAACTTTAACTCTACCCGCTTTTGATGTTATTATTCATTATTTTAATAAAAAGAATTGCAACATCATGAAAATGCATCCCAAATCACGTCACAATCAATGTACCCGTGATTATCGACACATTCACTTTGTTGAGATTTGGATTTGGGTCACATAAATGTGCACCCGAACTTAGGAATACAATATTATTAAAAGCGCGCCTAAAAAGTCTAATGCGTTACTAATTTTGAGAATGCCATGAAATTTTCTAAGACGACCTATCCCGAAACCTAAGCAATCATTACCATCTATCAAAGGCCCCGCAATTTGAGATTTATTTTGGCGAAACATGCCTTATTTATTTTAAGGATATCCTAAAGTCTACATTTTTCTACAAAATTTGTCTCTAAATTAAAGAGAAATAAAAGTCCTAATTGAATTACATGCTTGACAAGTTCGGGCCTCTTATTAGTTATTAGGTTATAACAGATGTGAAACGATAAAAGGGACACTCGAACTTATTAAGTGGAAAGCTATTTTGTGCCTTATTCTATAATCGAATTACTAAAGCTGAAATTATAACATGTGTACGAGATTGACAAATATTGAAAACAAACCATCTATTCGTCCAAATTGATTTTAACTAACATTTCTAAAATTGATTTGAAGTAATGGAATCAACGACTAGGCATGTTATTAGCATGGATCCGAACGTTGGCCTATAGGCTGCCTAACAGAATTAAATACTACTTGTTCTAAAGTCTTGCCTTAACTACAAAAAAAAAAGCAACAGAGATAAGATCTAAGTAATCATTTTGCTAACTAATGTTTGTGAGCACGTGATTTTTGCCTAACATGAATTACTCCCACAAAATCAAAACAAAAATCGTCTATTTTTTACGATGTGTATTTTTGTGAATTTTCGTGTTATTTCTGGTAATTGTTTGCATTTGTATATGCATGATTATGTGTGTTTAAATTAATAAAAATAAAAAAAAATAGGTCATATTTACATTTTTGATCTAACTTTGCAAATAGGGGTAGTTTAAGTTTATTTTTGCAAAATAAAATCACAAAAATATGTATTTTTGCTTTTCTAGTATTTAAATGCCTAATTGTGTGATTTATATTTAATTGATGTTTAAATTGAGTGTGTTATTTGTTCATATAACCTAATTAGTATTTCTTATAATTTAATTGACTTTGTAGTGTAATTAGAATTTTTTTTAATAAATTGAGAATTAAAATTAAAAAGAGAAGAGAAAAGGAAATAATTAGGAGTACAAAATCGAATTTGGGCCAAATCAAAATGCCAAATCAGGAGCCCAATAACACCCAAACTCCCCAGCCCATCCGGTTAGCCCATTTTCAAAGCCCCTTTTAATCTTAGCCGTTGATCATTGTGATCTAACGGCTGAGATTAAAGGGTTAATTTTAAACCCAAGACCCTTAAACCTTCAACCAAACAGCCCCTTTTCTCCAACCCCTCTTCACCATGCGATTTCCGGCCACCGTCCCCGCCGTGCGCCGCCGGCCGGAAATCGCCTCCGCCGGCGGCCGTAGTCCAATCGCCCCCATTTTTACACCATAGCTTCCCCTTCTCCCCCTCAACACGAATCCGGCAACCATTAATTTCAAATCGTCCCCAAACGTCTCGGATTTTAGATCGAAACTAGTTGAAATTCAAAAATTTATCCCAAACCACCCCAAATTGATACCACACCCTCACCTCACCTCCCTAACCACCACACCACCCTTAATCCGGTTCGAATCTAGCCGAAAATCGTCGAACCCCAAATCCATGTGTCAAGAACCCTAAATTTCGGGTTGAAGATTTTTATCAAGAATTGAAGGTGTTGAAGTCAATAGACTTTAATTGAAACGTTTTCGCTTGAAAACATTTCAATTAAAGTCCGTTTAACTTCAAATACACAATCTCGAACCCGTTTGAATCCAATTCGGCCGAGCCCCATTCTTTTGTTTCAAGGTATTTCCTTTTTCTTCTCTACTTTTGTTTAATTATACTTGTCGTTTAGTTAGTCTTCGTTTGTTATTGATTATTGTTGTGATTTCATCAAACTCTCGGTTTTCTTCTTCATCTCTTGGGACCTTTTATTTGGTCGACTTGATTGTTTGTTATTCTTCGCTGTTTAACGAGTGATTGCGAATCGAATTCGATTCGTTGTTAATATCGTTAAGTTGTTTGATATTGAATTTATACATGCTGTCCGAAATTGTTGGTCACTGCTTTGTCGGATTTGTTTGTCGATTACGCATATCGTAATCGGCTAATCGAATAATATAGAATGTGTGTTTGCGTCGATTAGCGTCGTCGATTAGTTAGCTTCATTTTCCTTCTTTCCTCTGCTTTGGCCGAAACACTGTTTCATTGAATTGTCAATTCTAAAATTTTGCTTTGTCTATTTGATTACCAATGTTGTTGAATACAGGTTCGCGTCGATTAGCGTCGTTGAACATTTAGTTTCGTATTTGCTTCATTTCTCTTCTTTTCTCTCGGCTTTGGGGTGTTACAAATTTGTGAATTTGTTTGTCGGCTTTTGTTGTCGATCATACATGTTGTGATTCGACTTAACGAATGTCGTCGTTTCAATTCGCAAATTTGTTGTTTGAAATTCCGGGCAGTGGTTCACTGCTTTGCTTGATTTAAAATTTTTTGGTTTGTTGTTTGTTTCAGAATGTTGAGTTGATTGTTGGATTGTTTGTTTTGAACCATTGTTGATTCTAAATTAGGTTGTGAATTGGATATAGCTGTTAGTCCATTTAAGTAGCCCTAAAATCAACCTTTAAAGTGCAATACACATGGAATTGAGCTGTTAAAACTTGCTGGACAGCAGTGTATTTCATTAGTTTTGCACCTTTAGGATTTGATTAATTATAAATCCCACCTTTAGACAAATCAGATTGGAATAATCAGAGAATGTGAGGATAATAATGAGTATTTTCAGCTTTGTTGAGTGCTTGGTCAGTTGTTAAAATCAGGATACACATGAGAGGGAATATACAATTGAAAAAGGTTTGAAAAAGGGGAATAATAAGGGCTGGACAGATCTGAAATTGAAAAAAAGGGAAGGGCTGTTAGTTGAATTTGTAGGCTATAAAACAGTGAACACACACACAGACAGGAGATACTCTCTGGAATTCACACATACAAGCATACACTTAGAACACTCACACTCACAGAGAATATTCTCTGGAAATACATATTCACAAATACACTGGCATAACACATAGAGAAGGCAATCATTGAAAAATAACAGAGAGAGCTTCTGTCCAGTCTGTGAAACCAAAGATATTTTGAAAGGAAAAACTGTTCCATTATCCTTTTCTTGAGTTTGCTTTTCCATTTGAGAATCGAACTTCAGTTTTCTATAAGCCTCTTTAAAGATTAGTCTTTGTTAGCTTGTTTGGCCTTATAGTTTTCAAACTGGTTTCGAGTTTTGTTGGGTTGTAAGTTGTTGTCTCCGTGTTACTGCTGGGCCTGTTGTTGTTTGCTATCTGTTTGGGCTGCTACTGATCTTTTCCTACTTCATTTCTGTTGTCAAAATCCAGGTATATTCTTATAACCACATTGGCCGAGAACAATTGACAATTGACAAAAGAAGTTGATATAAAGATGTTGAAGCAGAATAGTTTACTTTTCTTTCCTTTTTGTTTAGTTTTTTTGTTCTATGATTTAGTAATGTGGTTTTACTGTATCTTGTCATATAATCGGAATTGATTTGAGTTTAGTTTGTAGATAGTTTTGTAAACTAGAACTTGAAGGAACTCATTATGTTAGGCCTTTAGCTTTATTTGATCTCCTTAAATGTTGAAGTATTTAGGATTATTAAATGATTTATGTCTTTGATATTTTAAGTCATAGTTGTTTGTATTTTAAGTCATAGTTATTTATAAGATAGATGCTAGAATTTCAATAAAGGGTTTTAAGATTACCATCAGGTATCCTATTGCGTTAGCCTAGCTAATAGAATAAATAAATAAATAAATAAATTGGAACGCACTATATTATGGATAATCTTATGTCAAGTAATGAACCATGACGAAATACTCACACCCGGCATAGTCAATTAAATTTTTTACTAATTTGTATTTTTATTTTAGGCAATCTTTTAAGCTATTATCTTGTATAAGGTCTTTAATCAGAAATAATTTTTAAGGGATATACTGTCAAGTAAATTGATTCCTTGTTTTAGTATCACAACGACTTTAATCGGCATAGTTTCAAATTAAGTAATTCAGATATATTTTTATTTGTCAAAAGTCCGAGTCTGTCGTAATTAGTTTTTGTTTTCTTTGGGTCCGGTTTCAAATTAATAGAGCGGTTTAAAGTTTAATTAGAGCATATAATTTATAAGCATGTAAAAATCAGGTATTTTTAGCCATTTATAATAATTGAAGCGACCGTGCTAGAACCACGGGATCCGGGGATGCCTAACACCTTCCCTCGGGTCAACAGAATTTCTTACTTAGAATTTCTGGTTCGCGGACTTCATTTAGAAAGTCGAAATTTCCTCGATTCGGGATTTAAATAAATCGGTGACTTGGGACACCATAATTTATTCCAAGTGGCGACTCTGAAATAAATAAAATAATCCCGTTTCGAATATTGTCACTTAAATTGGAAAAACTCCCTTGTACGTTTATCCCTCGGGGTAAGCGCGCCAAAAGGAGGTGTGACAGCTCTGGCGACTCTGCTGGGGAAACAAACCCAGAACTACTGGTTCAGGGTTTAAGAATTCGAGCTTTGAATAATTATTTTATTTGGCTTATTTATTATCTGATTTTATTACATGTTTATATTTTATATGCTAAATGTTGTTTTACCGCTTTGATATTTTGTGAACTGTATATAAATTGTGCCGATACCCATTTTTTTTTCTTCTTTTTTTTCTTTTTGAGTCTTTTGAAATATAATACCGGGCATTTGCTTGACATAGCCCGTTTTTCTCAAGATAGCTGTGGTGCTTGGCATCCGGTGAAGGATTTTGTAGTCACACATGTTTAGGCGGAGAGTTTTGTCAATTAAGCCGGAAAGCCATGCTACCGGTGCACCTGACACTCTTCGGCTCGAGTTGTCCGCTCGAGTTAAAGCCAGTCTAGACACTTTTCCAACATGATGATGATTTAGAATAACAAGACTTTATGCCGGATCCCCGATAGGAACATTTATTTGCATCATGTGCATATTTGACTTAGGAGGCTCAACACAGGGGTTGGGCCTGTCTAGGACAGGTGTACCTGAAACAAAAAGACCAACTTGTTGCATCTTTTTGTGTGCATTTATTTGTTTCGATCTTACATGCCGACCGGTTTGTTAAAAAAGAGGAAGAAGTGGAAAACGTCGGGGTATATAGTTAAAATAATTTTATGAAAATAGTTAGTTCTTTGAAAATAAATTCTGAAAAAAAAAAAAAAATGCAAAAAATAAAAAAAAAAAAAAAAAAAAAAAAAAATTCCAAATAAATTTTCTTAATTTTACAAAAATAGTTTAGTTTCTTTGAAAATAAATTTCCAAATAAATTTTCTTAGTTCCTTTGAAAGTAATTTGTTTTAGAAATGCTGTTTAAAAAATAGTTCGTTTTCTTTTCTTAAAATAATTTAGTTCTTTTATTTTCGAACTACGCAAGTTTGATTCTCACCAAAAATGAGATACGTAGGCAACCCATATCGGGCTCAACTAATACTGATTTTTTTTAATTTAAGAAAATAAAAAATAAAAAAAAAATAAAAAAAAAATAAAAAAAATATATTAGAATTAGGATTTTTGTTCTTAGTCGAGAGTTAGGAAATTTTGCAAAAATAGCCAAACGCCTCAAAAGGGCGCCGGAGGACTAATTTTGCAAAACGGAATATAGATATCACACTGGTATCCTCTTATACAGCCTTCAAATCTTCTTCAAGTGCTGAAAGGCCGTATTAACAAGATTCATTTTTTTATATATATATAATAAAAAATAAAAATAATTTTAAATTTTTTTTTAAAAAAAAAAAAAAATCTTAAATCCATTTTTTTATCTTTTCTAGGATCAGCATGACTTCCTCGCAACGAATCGGCCAAAAAAGGGTGAGAGACGAAATGCCATCTATGTTCATGGTCCAGGACAAAACCCCAGATCGGCTCCGTAAATGGTGGACTAGTTTTTCAGCTTGGGAAAGAAATCAAGTTCACAAGCACCTCAAATTTCTTCCGGACATCATGATGATAAAACCGGATAAAAATTTGATCAGAGCTTTAGTGAGTTTTTGGGACTCAACAAGCAATGTGTTCAAATTCCGGGATTGTGAAATGACACCCACTTTGGAAGAATTGGGCGGACTCACAGGGCTCGGAAGAGATTTGCACAAGATGAGACCTGCAGCTCCTAGGCAGATGAGTGTGAATAACTTCTTGAAAAAGCTATGTCTCCGGCGGGTTCCCCTCGGTTGTCCGGAGAACGGTTGGGTGCCACTAGATTATCTCTACGACAGATTTGGTGATAAGGAAGGGTTTGGGAAATTCTCAAACGTCGAATTTGTTAACCAACTGAATTATGACGCCTGGGGAAATTTAAGAATCTATGCTTTCATGATCGCTTTTTTGGGAACCATGGTTTTTCCCGAACGTGGTGGACGCATCAGAATCCGTTTAGCTGCGGTGGTCTCATATCTACAGAGTAACGAGGAACACACTGTTCTTCCGATGATACTAGGAGACATCTTCCGGGCCTTAACTCGGTGCCAATAAGGACAAGACTATTTTGAGGGTTGCAATATTTTATTACAAATGTGGTTTATAGAGCATCTCTACCATCACCCAATTGTGATAAACTTCAAAGCAGATTGGCTGAATTATATTCGCTGTCATACAAACAGAGCCGCCCGTTGTAACCTTCCAGAAGACTTGAGGACTTGGCAAGAACTCCTCAACTCTTTGAGAGCCGATCAACTTACCTGGAATTATTATTGGTTCCCTTCCGCCAAAATCATGCATATGTCGACATACCGCCCATTCTACATATTAATGGGTTTCGGGGGTTTCCAACCATATGCCCCGCTACGTGTCATGCGGCAGCTGGGAAGAGAACAGAAAAAGGCCCCAATCGAGGATATGCGATCATTTGTATGGGAATTTGTGACAGAAGAGACCCCGAGGGAGACTTATGCACAGAAGGTTTGGTTCGGTAGTCGACTCTCCGACATCAACGAAATGGTTGCCGATCGGGAACGGGGAGAAGTGAGTCTCGCTTATCTTGAATGGTTCCACAACCAACCAATACCGGAGCAAAGGTCAGAAAGGTCAGTGAAGTATGCCGTCGATTGGGAGAGAGAAATAGAAGCCAGAGTTAGAGAGGTTGAGCATGAGACAACACAAAATTTCCAATCTTGCATCAACACTTTAAAAGAAGACAAAGGAATCTTGGAAGCGGCCATGGACATACAACAGGCTGATTTCGATCGGGAAAGGGCCGGTTGGGAGAAGGAAAGAGAAGCACTCCAAACCCAAATTCGAGAGATGCAATTGGCCGCAGAAAGGTCAAGGAGGAGTCGGAGTGATCAAATGCTGATAAACGATTTGGAAAGAAAAGCCTTTGAACACCAAGAAGACTTGGAGAAGGCAAAAGCGGCTTTGGTTGCAGTCCGAACCAAATGGAAGAGAGCGGCCCACCAAGAAGCACTCCGTCTACAACAAGTAGAGAAAGACTATGATGCGATCATCGTTGATTTGAGAAAAGCAAATGCCACTCTTAAAGAGCGAACTCTCAGGCAAGTCCAGGATGCTAAAGCAGATAGAGACCGTTGTCACAACTTGATGGCGCGGATGGAAAGACAAATAGATAGGCTCTTGGACCATGTCTCCGGCAACTCTCAAGTATTAGGGGCAAAGAACGGGCACATAGGGCAGCTGCTCAGAGAAAAAGACATAATCAGAACCAGGATCAATGAGATCGGGCACTACATTACTATGAAGTGTTTGAACTGCGAACAAGTACCTCGGCCTGCCCTCTTTTCTTCAATCATGGAATGTGTCCACCAGGTCATGGCAGAATTGGGAAGTATACAGAAAGATCTCACCCCAAGAACTGCAGCAAGGCCAAACAACGCCCCCCGGGCGCAAAGATTCGAGGCGTTGGAACATGCTTAGGAGAGTCTTTTGTTTTAGAGTCTGTTTGTCCTTTTACAAGTTTTTCTCCATTGCTATATTTTGCAAGTGTTTCAAGTTTTAAGTTTGTTGAAATAAAATTCATGAACACTTCATCTTATGTCTATTGTTTCCGAACTACGCCCGGTCTGATTCATGCGGGGACATGATACGTAGGCAATCCATATAAGATTCGACCATCACTAAAAAATAAATAAATAAAAATAAAAATGGAAAAAAAGGGGGGGGAAAGAAGTTAAGAGAAAAAGAAGATCGATACAAACCGGAATGACGCATCGCAAGCGAATACATGTAGCAACATTGTCACCTGTATAAGTGCATCACACCCAACGTGAGATTACTTATTTGTTATGTTGTTTCAGACTAACCGTTTGTTTGCTGAAATCCAGGTTTTAGTAAAAGTGGTTGACTTTGCGGTAATCCGGCACCACATTCGTACTTCACAAGGTCCAAAGGAAAAGTTCGGCAGCCTGAGAGTACTCATTCCTATTTCACTAGGTCAAAAAAGGGTGCCGACATGTCTTCAGAAATGCCTTTAGCAACCATTCCCGTTTCAGAGGAAAGCTCATTGACAACCATCCCGGCTACTGAGTCGGCAGCTTTGGAAGAGAATAGAATGCCGCGTTGCCGCATGCTCGAGATGTTGGACGATTGGAACAACGGGAAAGAGCCCCCGAGTCTGGTCCCTGGGTTCCCTGAAATTCTTCTCAGGTCAAGCGGTATTACAAATACCCCCATCAACTACCCGCCTACTCTGTTCGGGTATTCCAATGCTACAAACCTCTCTGAATCACCCTCCACATCCCATCCTCGGGTAGCACCACATGATACATCTGCAAGAACGTCCGTTGAATTGCCAGTTCCAATCACAACGCACCCCACCGCACATACTCCATTCTTCGACTCCTCATCCTTTACATTCCCAGCACCACCGCTCACACGGGACCATACCCAGGTTGCAGCCAATACATATTCTCAGCCACCTCGATATGAGTTCCTACCGAGCCAAAATCCAAAGACCCCCGAGCAGGAGGAGATGGCAAAAAGAATGAGGAGTTTGGAACAAAGCTTTAAGAACATGCAAGGTCCGAGTGGACAGAAGAGTGTATCTTACGCCGATCTGTGCATGTTCCCGCACGTCCATTTGCCATCAGGTTTTAAGACACCAAAGTTCGAAAAGTACAACGGACATGGCGACCCCATTGCTTATTTGAAGAAATACTGCAATCAATTGAGGGGTGCCGGCGGCAAAGAAGAATTGTTGATGGCATACTTCGGAGAGAGTTTGGTCGGAATAGCATCGGAGTGGTATATGGATCAAGACATATCTCGATGGCACATCTGGGATGATCTGGCCAGAGATTTTGTAAAACAATTCCAATACAACATCGATATTGCGCCGGACAGAAATTCTCTATCGAACTTAAAAAAGAAGCCCTCAGAAAGCTTCAGAGAATATGCCATCAAGTGGCGAGAGCAAGCGTCCAGGGTGAAACCCCCATGGACGAAATTGAAATGGTCACGACTTTTCTCCAAGCTCAAGAGCCCGATTACTTTCAAAATATGATGTCGGCAATGGGAAAACCTTTTGCCGAAGCTATCAAGATCGGAGAGATGGTAGAAAATGGCTTGAAAACAGGGCGAATTTTGAGCCAAGCGGCCATTCGGGCGACTTCCCAAGCCATTCAAGGCGGGTCTGGAGGGATGCCCCGAAGCAAGAAGAAAGAAGAATCCGCTATGGCAGCGGTAGAAGACAGGAGATATCGAACCTCAAGGCAGGTATTCTCCGACAGGGTCCCCCAACATTACTATCCACATCACGGCATGGCTTATGCTCCTCCGCCTCCACCCTATGCAGTCATGAACATTCAACCTCGGGCACGGCCACAGCCACCAGCCAACAGGAATCCACCTCCATTCCAGAGAAACCAACCTCCTTACCCAAACCAGTATAATCCACGGCCAAATAACGCTCGCCACCGCGAGCAACCCAAAACGAGCTTTACACCGATTGGGGAGCCGTATTCCACTCTTTTCCCAAAACTCAGGCAAGAAAACCTATTGCAGCCTGTTCCGCAGAACAGGGAATCCAGACTCTCCTGCCTACCAGAGGGGGATATACTGTGCATATCATTCAGGTGTTGAAGGACACAGTACTGACAATTGTTGGACGTTAAAGAAGGCAATGCAAGAATTGATCAATCAAGGGAGGATCGTCTTCGCAGATGAAGACATCCCAAATGTGACAAACAACCCATTACCAGCCCACAACAACGGACCGTTGATTGGGATGATTTGTGACGACAAAGAATTTGACCCAGCTTTGAAAGAGATAATCGCCATCGCCAACACAGAGGAGCGTCCCGAGGCTACCCCGAAACAAGAGAAAATGGGGAAAAAGGTTGAAGCTCTTGAAACCAAATCCGAAAAGACGATTGAATTGAAAGCATCGTCTCGGAAGGGCGGAGTCCTTTACCTCCCACGAGGTAGAGTGGAAAAACCATTGTCCATAGGTGCCCCCAAGAAGTTCCATTTAAAGAGAGAAACATCAATGTATGTACCAAAAGGAACTTATGTGGCCCGAAAACCGGATGAACCCGTGGTTATTGCACGCATGCAACAAAAACCAATGACAGATCCGTCCGCAGTACCCTGGAGTTACCAACGAACACTTGTTATGCGCAAAGGGAAAGAGATTGTGGGAAATTCATCTGAGAGTGTCCTAGGACAGAAGTACTTAAACACGGAGGAGGTAAATAACGCCACACAAAGGCGTTTCCCGTCGAAGAAACCTGTAAGTGCTGAAGAGGCAGAGGTCTTTTTTCAAAAGATGCAAATGCCTGATTACGAGATGATAGACCAACTTGCGTAAATGCCCAGAGCAGGTGTCGATGTTGTCCCTTCTAATGAAGTCTACTGAACATCAAAAGGTTTTGCTAAAAGCCTTGAACGAGGCATACGTGCCTATTGAGACTTCATCCGAACAACTTGAAAGAATGACAGAAAGATTCTTCGCGATCAATCAGATTTCCTTCAGTAAAGCTGATTTGCCTTTGGAGGGTGCCGCCCACAACAAAGCTTTACATTTGACTGTCAAAAGCGAAGGCTACTATATGAAGAGGGTCATGGTTGATGGGGGTTCGGGGGTAGACATATGCCCACTTTCCACTTTAGGCCGCATAGGAATCGGAGCTGAAAGGATTCGGCCTAACAATATATGTGTGCGAGCTTTTGACGGTGTGAAAAGAGATACTGTCGGAGAGATTGATATAATTATGACCATCGGCTCGGTGGACTTCGAAGTGACATTCCAAGTCTTGGATATGGACACTTCTTACAATTTTCTTCTAGGGAGACCATGGATTCATGCAGCCGGAGCTGTGCCCTCTACCCTCCATCAGATGTTGAAATTTGAGCACAAGGGACAAGAGATCGTGGTCCACGGGGAAGATGAGCAATCAATTTACCGAGATCCATCCATACCTTGCTTGGAAGCGGAAGCGGGAAGCGAAAACATTGTCTATCAAGCTTTCGAGATTGTGTTGGCGGATCAACACGAAGAAGGGAACCCTCTCCCCCAACCTTTTTTGTCTAATGCCTCCATCACGGTGGCGAAAGAAATGATTAAACATGGCTTCCAGCCAGGAAAAGGTTTGGGAAAGTCCTTACAAGGAGTGCCGAAGCTGATAACTTTACCTGTAGCTGAAAAGTTTTTCGGAGTGGGCTTTCGCCCAACCCCTGAAGATGAAAGATGGGCCAAAAAGAGAAAGGAGAAAGGATGGGTTCTGCCGCAACCATTGCCGCATCTGTACCAAACTTTTGTCCAACCAAAGTACAGTGAAGAAGAAGAAGACGAGGTCTTTACAGCGGAGGAAATTGAAGACATATGTGGGGCCACGAGGCAAATGCTCTATGATGTTAATATGGTCCAATCAGGAGAAGGAACAAGCACCGCTGAGGTGCTGTATGTGGGCCCTGAAGCTAAATTGCAAAATTGGAAAGCCACACCCTTCCCAATCAGGCGGGAGTTCTGGTAGATTTGTCCCGTCGTTTTTCCTTCATCACAAGTTACTTCAGGACGTAGCTTGGATGTTTTTCTTTGTTTTCTTGTATTTTTGGTTTCCCCAATGTAATTTCGTTTGTTTTCAGAAAATTCCAAGAAAATAAAATAAATATTTCCTTACTTTTGCACTCTTTCTAATTTTGTTATTTATTCTTCCTTTTCAGTCCTAATAATGCGGCTTTAAATAACATGACATGCTTGCGGAACTCATGCTCAAATCCGAACACGCCACCTAATCTGGAAATAATGAACCAAGAACCGAAATACGATGAAGACGAGGCTTTTAGGGAAATAAATCGAGAATTGGAACATTTCGAGAATAAACCTAAGCCAAACTTGAATGACACCGAACCGGTTAATTTGGGAACTGATGAAGAGGTCCGAGAGACCAAGATAAGCATCCACACATATGAGAAAACACGAGATGCAATAATCCAACTCTTGTTTGAATTTAAAGACGTGTTTGCTTGGTCTTACGATGATATGCCAGGATTAGGAGCTGATCTAGTGGTGCACAAATTACCAATCTACCCTGACTGTCGCCCAGTGCAACAGAAGCAAAGAAAGTTCAAGACTGACATCAGTGATAAAATCAAAGAAGAAATCACTAAGCAGTTGAAAACAGGGGTAATTCGAGTGGTACAATACACCACGTGGTTGGCTAATGTTGTGCCCGTGCCAAAGAAAGACGGAAAAACTCGAGTATGTGTTGACTACCGAGATTTGAATAAAGCGAGTCCTAAAGATAACTTTCCTTTACCGAACATCCACATTCTTGTTGATAATTGTGCCAAACATGAGATACAGTCATTTGTGGATTGTTATGCGGGATATCATCAAGTGCTGATGGATGAAGAGGACGCCGAGAAGACTGCTTTTACCACACCTTGGGGGACTTACTGTTACCGAGTCATGCCATTCGGCTTGAAAAACGCGGGAGCAACGTACATGAGAGCTATGACTGCCATTTTCCACGACATGATGCATCAGGAAATAGAGGTGTACGTGGACGATGTGATCATCAAATCCAGAACTCAAGGCGATCATGTGCGAGACTTGAGGAAATTCTTTGAGAGGTTGCGGAAGTACGATTTGAAACCGAATCCGGCCAAATGCGCTTTTGGAGTCCCGTCAGGTAAACTTTTGGGTTTCATAGTCAGTAGAAGAGGTATTGAATTAGATCCCACAAAGATAAAATCCATCCGGAATTTACCTCCTCCCAGAACAAAGAAAGATGTAATGAGTCTTCTAGGCCGACTGAACTACATCAGTAGGTTCATCGCTCAGTTGACTTCCACATGTGAACCCATATTCAAGTTGTTGAAGAAAGACGCTGCAATCAAATGGACAACCGAATGCCAAGAAGCTTTTGACAAGATCAAAGAATATTTGTCAAACCCTCCAGTCTTAGTCCCGCCAGAGCCAGGGAGACCTCTTTTCTTGTATTTAACAGTCTTGGAAAACTCTTTTGGTTGTGTTCTCGGACAACGTGATGCGGCAGAGAAGAAAGAGCAAGCGATTTACTACCCGAGCAAGAAATTCACTAGTTATGAGGTCAAGTACACTTTGCTGGAAAGAACGTGTTGTGCTTTAACTTGGGTCGCTCAGAAATTGAGACACTACCTCCAAGCCCATACGACTCACCTCATTACTCGGTTGGATCCTTTGAAGTATATATTCCAGAAACCGATGCCCACCGGAAGATTGGCAAAGTGGCAAATCCTGCTCACCGAGTTTGACATAGTCTATGTCACTCGCACGGCAATGAAGGCTCAAGCATTGGCACACCATTTGGCCGAGAACCCGATCGACGAAGAGTATCAACCATTGAATACCTACTTTCCTGATGAAGAGGTAAATACGATAGAAGTTGTTTCGGAAGACAGTCATGCTTGGAAAATGTTTTTCGATGGGGCGGTAAACGCTAAAGGTGTAGGGATTGGGGCAATCTTGATTTCTCCTGCTGGTCAGCATTACCCAGCCACGGCTAGGCTCCGTTTCTTTTGCACGAACAATACGGCTGAGTATGAAGCTTGTATCATGGGTATGAACATGGCGATTGATCAAGGCGTCGAAGATTTGTTGATCATGGGAGATTCAGATCTAATTATCAAACAATCTCAAGGTGAATGGGAAACTCGAGACGTTAAACTCCTCCCTTACCGACATCACGTGAACATTCTTGGCAAGCGATTTGCATCGATAGAGTTCAGGTATATCCCACGATGTCACAATGAACTAGCCGATGCACTTGCCACTTTAGCTTCAATGCTACCTTATCCGGGCAACGCCCATGTCAATCCCTTGGAAATTCAAATCAGGGAAAGCCACGGTTATTGCAATGCGATCGAAGAAGGACCGAGCGTCAAGCCATGGTATTACGATATCAGGAGATTTCTGAAAACGCAAGAATACCCAGAACATGCTACCGGAGATCAAAAGAGGACCATTAGGAGACATGCAGGTGGTTTCTTTTTGAGCGGCGAGGTCATGTACAAAAGAACCCCAGATCTTAACCTTTTAAGGTGTGTTGATGCCGAAGAAGCGGGAAGAATCATGCACGAAGTACACGCAGGAGTATGCGGGCCTCATATGAATGGGTATGTCTTAGCCAAGAAAATCCTTCGAGCAGGTTATTATTGGATGACCATGGAGAAAGATTGTTTCGGTTTTGTCCGAAAATGCCATCAATGTCAGGTACATGGAGATCTGATTCATGCACCTCCAACTGAGCTGCATCCTATGTCAGCACCGTGGCCATTTGTCGCTTGGGGAATGGATGTCATCGGCCCGATTGAGCCGAAAGCTTCGAATGGACACCGATTCATATTGGTGGCTATCGACTACTTCACAAAATGGGTCGAAGCCGTCACTCTCAAATCAGTCACCAAGAAAGCGGTGGTGGATTTTGTACACTCAAATCTTATCTGTCGTTTTGGTATACCCGCAACTATCATCACAGACAATGCTGCGAATTTGAACAATCATTTGATGGAAGAAATATGCGAGCAATTCAAAATAATGCATAGGAACTCCACCCCTTATCGGCCCAAAGCCAATGGTGCCGTGGAAGCAGCAAACAAAAACATTAAGAAGATTTTGAGAAAGACAATCCAAAGTTCTAGACAATGGCATGAACAATTACCGTTCGCTTTATTGGGATACCGTACTACAGTACGCACATCGGTGGGAGCAACTCCATACCTGCTAGTCTATGGAACTGAGGCTGTGATACCGGCAGAGGTAGAAATTCCTTCGCTTCGTACAATTGTTGAAGCAGAGATTGAAGATAGCGAGTGGGTTAAGACTCGTTTGGAGCAATTAACTTTGATCGATGAAAAGCGAATGGCCGCGGTCTGTCATGGACAACTGTACCAACAGAGAATGGCTCGTGCTTACAACAAGAAAGTACGACCGAGAAATTTCGAAGTAGGTCAGTTGGTCTTAAGACGCATTCTTCCACATCATGAGGAAGCGAAAGGAAAATTCGCTCCTAATTGGAAAGGACCATACATCATTAGGAAGATACTGCCAAGAGGAGCGTTATACTTGGGAGACATGGAAGGAAAAGATCCTGAAACGGCTGTGAATGCAGATGCCGTGAAAAGGTATTATGTCTGAACTTGCTTCAACGAGGTCCTCACAAGTCGAAATGATTGAAGGCTTTTATTCCCGCTACCCAAACACTACCAACCCTTTTTATAAACCCTTCGAGCCGGTTACCTTTCTTTGGCTACCCTCTTTGGAATCCAAACCAAACCAAAAAAAAAAAAAAAAAAAAAAAAAAACAAAAACAAAGTTTCCTGAACTACGTTCTGACTTGATTCCGAAAGGATACGTAGGCAACCTCTCCCTGAGGTTCAGTCACACCAAATCAAAAATCCCGGTTTCCCCAAAAATGAAACTGGGGCAGATGATATTTTTGATTCGGTTTAAGATCCGTCAAGATGATTCCAAAGTCGTAATTTTGTTTACAATTCTTGTTACCCGAACCAAGTACAATTCCTTCAAGATCGATTGGAAGTTGTGAAAACATCATTGTTGCGATCCGGGGTTTCTGGAATGAAAAGAAATAAAATGAGAGAGTCTTATTGGTGAAAACCTTCGGGCACCATAAGACGATGGAAGTAGAGAAATACAAAATGAGAGAGCTCGTTGGTAAAAACACGCAAACAGTGCTATCTGGCGATGGTGAGAAGAGAAATGAGAGAGGTCGATTGGCGAAAACCCGCAAAGGGCGCTATCAACCGAAAAGTTTGTTTCACCACGAGAGGTCCTGGCACGACTCCTTAGCTCGGAAATATAGACCCGTTTTGGTTCATAAGAAAATGGGAGTTTTGTGACGATCAAGCATCTAATCCAAGGAGCATGTCATGTTGGTTAAAGTCAGCATATACCTCATATAAGTCCTTCTTTTCTCCCTCGAAAGGGACTCCTCTATCTTTGATACGTTTTTCCATTCTTTGATTCATTCTTCTTTTTTGAATCCCTTTCGGTTTAATTTTAATTCTGAAAATATTACAAAGGAAGGTGACAGGACCGGTTTTACAGGACTCCGCCTGGTAAAGAAGAAAAGAAAAACAGCTTCAGTGGTGTATTGTTACAATCCACGATTGGATCGTAATGATCGATTGTTTCCAAAGGAAAAGAGTTTTAGAAAGGAAATGGAAATCAAAGGCTAAGGTCTTAGAAGAGACGGAATAAGGCAGAAGGATGGAACCTACACGGAAAATCCCCATGGAATTCTGGGAATGAACCCGGTCAGTTTGAAAGGAAGTCACCCCAAAGACAATTGGTAGCGAACTTCTCAATGAAAATGGGGAAACAATCAAGCAATGAAGATAACCAAGGCCGCAAAGCCAACCACTTTTTTCAACTGATAAAATGTTCTTTGTTGAAAGCAGGTCTGTTTAATTGTGCAAGAAGAAGGTACCACTCAAATAAGTGAAATACGCAAGCTTTGAAATGGCTTTGGAACAAGGAAAACGCATAAAAAGGTAAGTTTCTTTTAGAGATTTATCCTATGCATTTGTTGATGTTTAAAAAGAACGCCTAAAAGAAGGCCAAAAAAAAATGAAAGAAAAGAAAATGAAAACTCCGAAAAAGAGAATCAAATCATATCAGTCCAATATCTGTTTGGACCCCGGTCAGAAAAACCGAGGGTCTTTCCGGCCAGAAAGCCGTGAAACTTTTATCCCGGTCAGAAAACCGAGGATCTCCCAGTCAGAAAACTGCGGAGCCATTTACTTTTACCCCGGCCAAAAAACCGAGGATCTGACGGCCAAAAAACCGTTAGATATTGTTTGAATTCCGGCCAGAAAGCCGTGAAACTTTTATCCCCGGTCAGAAAACCGAGGATCTCCCAGTCAGAAAACTGCGGAGCCATTTACTTTTACCCCGGCCAAAAAACCGAGGATCCGACGGCCAAAAAACCGTTAGATATTGTTTGAATTCCGGCCAGAAAGCCGTGAAACTTTTATCCCGGTCAGAAAACCGAGGATCTCCCAGTCAGAAAACTGTGGAGCCATTTACTTTTACCCCGGCCAAAAAACCGAGGATCCGACGGCCAAAAACCGTTAGATATTGTTTGAATTCCGGCCAGAAAGCCGTGAAACTTTTATCCCGGTCAGAAAACCGAGGATCTCCCCAGTCAGAAAACTGCGGAACCATTTACTTTTACCCCGACCAAAAAACCGAGGATCCGACGGCCAAAAACCGTTAGATATTGTTTGAATTCCGCCCAGAAAGCCGTGAAACTTTTATCCCGGTAAAACCGAGGATCTCCCAGTCAAAAAACTGCGGAACCATTTACTTTTACCCCGCCAAAAAACCGAGGATCCGACGGCCAAAAACCGTTAGATATTGTTTGAATTCCGGCCAAAAAGCCGTGAAACTTTTATCCCTGTCAGAAAACCGAGGATCTCCCAGTCAGAAAACCGCGGAGTCATTTATTTTTATCCCGCCAAAAACCGAGGATCCGACGCGCCAAAAACCGTTAGATATTGTTTGAATTCCGACGTAAAGCCGTGAAACTTTTATCCCGTCGAAAACCGAGGATCTCCCGCCCAAAACTGCCGAACCATTTACTTTTACCCCGGCCAAAAATCGAGGATCCGACGGCCAAAAACCGTTAGATATTGTTTGAATTCCGCCCAGAAAGCCGTGAAACTTTTATCCCGTCGTAAAACCGAGGATCTCCCGTTAGAAAACTGCGGAACCATTTACTTTTACCCCGCCAAAAACCGAGGATCCGACGGCCAAAAACCGTTAGATATTGTTTGAATTCCGCCGAAAGCCGTGAAACTTTTATCCCGATCGAAAAACCGAGGATCTCCCAGTCAGAAAACCGCGGAGTCATTTACTTTTACCCCGGCCAAAAAACCGAGGATCCGACGGCCAAAAACCGTTAGATATTGTTTGAATTCCGACCGTAAAGCCGTGAAACTTTTATCCCGGTCGAAAACCGAGGATCTCCCGCCCAAAACTGCGGAGTCATTTATTTTTATCCCGCCAAAAACCGAGGATCCGACGGCCAAAATCGTTAGATATTGTTTGAATTCCGCCCAGAAAGCCGTGAAACCTTTCTACAAAATCCCGGCTAGAAAGCCGTTGAACGTTTGTGAAACCATGATTTCTTACCCAATACCCAAGAGTCTTTTAATCACTTTCTGTGTCACAACTAACTCACGAAATTTTCCTAGCAAAACTGGGGCAGAAAAATTTCGTTCGTTTGTTTGTTTTGTTGTCTTAAATAGGTTTGACCTCGGGACGCAAGGATCGAGATAACCTACAAATGGAATATCAATCCAGAGTGAAGAAAAGAAGAAAAGAACCAAAAGAAAAGAGTTCAAATGTGGGAGTAAACAAAGGCACGATTGCTCAGAAGATGATTGAAGTAACAAGCTCCGCCGACTCCGTTTCACTCAATGTCACAGAAATAAACGAGCACGTACAGCTTGTGGAGCATCAAGATTCAGATCGAGGTCTACAGCAAATCAGCTAAGATTCAAGATCAAGTTTTCAAGAGAATCATAGATAGGAATCTTGTAACTCATAGTTTGATAGCATAGCTAGTTCAGCTTTAATTTCTTTTGGTGTAATAAGGAGATCAGTAAGCAGTAAGCAGCAACATGCAGCAACGATAGCAACAGTAACAACAAAGTGTCAGTCCACGGTAGTCCCAGCTACCAAAACTTCCCGAACTACATTGACCTGATTCCTGTTTAGCCCAGGATATGTAGGAGGCCTCCGAAGCAAAGGCTCGGTCAAACTTTTTCAAAATGCTTCCCACGGAGTATCCAAACGGGCAAAAATCGCTCGTATTTGCTCATTTATCTTTGCACGAAAAACTCTTCATGGTTTTCCGCGCAAAGAGGGGCAGCTGTGAGCACGTGATTTTTGCTTTACATGAATTACTCCCACAAAATAAAAACAAAAATTGTCTATTTTTTACGATGTGTATTTTTGTGAATTTTCTTGTTATTTTTGGTAATTGTTTGCATTTGTATATGCATGATTATATGTGTTTAAATTAATAAAAAATACAAAAATAGGTCATATTTACATTTTTTTTTATCTAACTTTGCAATTAGGGGTAGTTTAAGTTTATTTTTACAAAATAAAATCACAAAAATATGTATTCTTTGCTTTTCTAGTATTTAATGGCCCAATTGTGTGATTTATATTTAATTGATGTTTAAATTGAGTGTGTTAATTGTTAATATAACTTAATTAGTATTTCTTATAATTTAATTGATTTTGTAGTGTAATTTTTGTTTTAATTAGAAAATTAAATTAAAGAGATGAGGAAAACAAAATCAAATGAAAAGAAGAGGAATTAAATCGGATTGGGCCACTTCCTAAATAAATCCCAGGCCCAAAAATTTCAAATAACCCGTCCAACCTAAATAACCCAACCCGTTACCCCTTTTAAATCTGAGCCGTTGGTTATTATCATCCAACGGCCCAGATTAGTTGATCACTTTCAATATGCCAAACACCCCAAAACCATTCTTTTCAATTTCATTTCACCCCCAACCCATCTCCTTCCACCTCTCAAACCTGGAACCCTAGCCGCCGGACCACCCTCCACGCCCAAAACCCGGCGGCAACAACGCCGCCGGCCACCAAACTAATACCGTTGAACCACCTATCCACCCTCAAGCCAAATATACTAACCATTTGCCTCGAATCGCCCTGGGCCGCTTCGAATCTTCCTTTGAAGATTCGAACAAAGTATGAACCCACCCCAATCAAGTCCAACTCACCCCATGTCATCCCTTGACCTCCCTCATAGCCAAACGAACATTGACTCCCTTCGAATCAAGGCCGAACCATGCAAACCCCAAAAACCGAGCCCCAAGAACCCTAGCTTTGAGAATTAGGGATTTTTGTCCAAATTAAAAGGAATTGAAGTCAATAGATTTTAATTGATATGTTTTCATTTGAAAACATTTCAATTAAAGTCCATTCGACTTCAAAAAATCCGAGTCCAAGTCCGAACGACCAAAGAGTGTTTTGATTCTCGTCTCTACTGTTCGAGGTAATTTTCTTCTGTCTTTCTTCTTTGTTTTATTTGTATTTGTTTCATTTGTGTTAATTTTTGTTTATTCTATCCGTCATTGCGATTTTCTGTTTTCATTTCTTCATCTCTTGGGACCGTTTTATTTGGTCGATTTGTTGTTTCTGATTGATTGCTATGAATGATGTTGCTATAAAATAAGAACTCGATTCGATATTTCGTCGAATAGACAATTCTTCATTTTGAACTGTTCTAGCCGAGAATTTGCTTAATTCACTGTTTGTTTTTTAGATTGATTATCGTAATTGATTGAGTATTGTTTGTTGATAAGTGTGTGTATTCGAGTCGATTATTGAAGCCGAATGACATTCTTGCTTCTTTCATTTTTTCTTTTTCTCTCTCGGCCTAGTTGCTAAATAAATGAAAATTTGTTCATCGATTGGGTGTTATTGATTGTGTTTATTGTAATCGACTATACGAATGTCGTCGATTAGATTCAGGTTCGTTTGTTAGAACACTAGAGCTACAAATCCGGCATTGGCCGAGATTCATTGATTCACTGTTGAATTGAATTAGGTTTGTTTGGTTGATTTTAGTTTATAAGTTAACTGCTGGTAGTTGTTTAGCTTAGAATCTGAAAGCCAACAGCTAGGCAACTAAGAAGGCAATGCACATGGTTTAAAGTAAATTTGGTTGTACAACAAGATAGGCATTATGATTGAACTTCAGATTAATGTTTCTAATAAAAAAAGAAGGAAAGGTCTGGTTTTGGGATGTTTTTAAATAGAAATAGCAGTCTTTTATGCTGGAAATGAGAAAGAACATGGGGTATGACTAAAAAAAGACTAAAGGGTGCACATGAGTTAGGGAATAAAACAGGCTGGAAGGGGGAGTTGATGAGGGGGATAATGATTCTGTTTTGTCATTTTGGAGGATATAAATGAGGCAGGGAACTCACTGGAATGGGGACTGAGATTGAGGTATACACATAGACATTGAGATACATACTGGCAGAACACTAGGCACACACTGGAGACTGGCAGGATAGAGAGGGATTAAGCAGAAGGAATTCTGAAAATACATAGAGAGAGCTTAAGATCTTTTGAGAATCTGGAAAACAGAAAACACGCACGAAGAGAGATACTTACTGGAAAAACAGAGAGTAGAGGAGAGGTTTACCTCTAGTTTTCTTCACTGAAACTTACTCTGTTTCTGCCCTCTCTTGGTTTTCCCGGATTCTTGTTTTGATTTAAAAATCATCTTTGAGATTATTGGTTGCCTTTGGGTTACTGTTTTCTGTCGAAATCCTATTTTGGATCTGCCACTGCTGTGCTGTCTTTGGTTTAGTCCATTTGCTGCATACTGTTTCTTGCTGCTAACTCCTCCATTTGTTCAATTCTACTTCCAGGTATTTCCTTATAATTCATAGCATGATAAGCTGAAGCTATGGGTCTGGTTCTCTGTATAAGGCATTTGAATTACATGAAATAAACATGAAGTTTAAATTCAGTTTGTGTGAAGCATGTCAATTAAGTATGTAATTTATTTACTCATGCTAGCTTAACTACTTTGAGTTAATCAGTTGAACATCTATTCATTTTAAAGCTAAGATTTCATTTAAATATGGTTGAAAGTGAAACTCTCATCTTAGTTTGACGTGTGTAAATGAGTATGAGGACTGTTAAGCTTATTGATGAAGTTGTTTGGCCTTGAGGAGTATTTGCGGATATGGGTCCTATGTTAGGGGTATGGTATATCAATGCAGTAGTTTCAGAAGTCTAGCTTAGATTTACCCCTCTTCAGATGCTGTGTCAAGTATTGTGAGAAGTTTATTTTGTACTTAGATGAATTTGTAGTGTACTCGAGTGAAATTGTTATATGAACAGCAAGACATTGTAAATTTTTCAGTGTTTAAGAGGTTTGTTACTATGTTTGGAAGGTTAGTTTAGGCTTCAAAGTTTTGAGTATCTTTATGAGTATGTTTAAGCTCGACAGTTAATTTAAGTAAACTTGACAGTTAATTTGAGCTTATTGTTATTCTACTGTTATTTAGTAACTCAGCAGCAAGTTATTGTTTGATCGAATTTTTGGGTAGTTTGAAGATAATTTTCTAGACTCGTTGAGTTCTATTCCATCACATTATTTAGATTTAGTGGGAGGTTTAAAGACTTATGGCTGCATGTATCTAATTGTCAAAAAAAAAATGAAGCCTTATTTTTGTGGTTTAAGATTGGTAATATTTTTATTTAGTATAATGTTCCCTTCAGGGACTCGACTTAAATTCCCCACTTCTTCTTTAAAAAAGATGGAATCGTCTCACGTATCGATGCTTTCTTTTATTTAATCGAGAAATAACTTCAATAAACATGTACACCAACCAAAGTATCATCAAAGTTAATATTTTTCGCTTTATTTAGAATTAGCCTCTCGTTTAAAGTTTTAAATGTATAGTTTAATAAAAGCATTTCAGTCCATTAAAAGCATATAGGATAACATGTATAAAATCAGGTATTTTTAGCCATTTATAATAATTGAAGCGACCGTGCTAGAACCACGGGATCCGGGGGTGCCTAACACCTTCCCCCGGGTCAACAGAATTCCTTACTTAGAATTTCTGGTTCGCAGACTTCATTTGGAAAGTCGAAAATTTCCTCGATTTGGGATTTAAATAAATTGGTGACTTGGGACACCATAATTTATTCCAAGTGGCGACTCTGAAATAAATAAAATAATCCCGTTTCGAATATTGTCACTTAAATTGGAAAAACTCCCATTGCGCTCCTACCCCCGGGTAGCGGGCGCGCCAAAAGGAGGTGTGACAACAATAATGCGGAAATCAACATGAGCCTCTACCCAAGAACTGGTATCACAACATCCACGGACTATCTAAGAGTGATACATACAACTGTCTGACACAAGAAATAAAGTATGTCTCGGATATAAAGGAAACAGTGCATCAGAATAGATAGAAGAGATGCCGGGACTACAGACACCTGCAGGACTACCTTGGAATCTCTTGGACTGAAGGCTGACTCCCGAACTACTGTTGCGCACCGTATGCTGCTCTGGTACCTGGATCTGTGCAAAAGAACGCAGAGTGTAGTATCAGCACAACCGACCCCATGTACTGGTAAGTGCCTAGCCTAATCCCGGCGAAGTAGTGACGAGGCTAGGACCAGACTCCAGATAAACCTGTGCGCATATATAATATATTTCAAAAAAATAAACAAGCAATGAGCAGTTAAAAGGGAGGGGTACATGCCTCGGGAAAACAGTTCAACTTAGCAAAAACTAAATAAATATGAAGGAATAGTATAGTATCTAAAACAATATAATAACACTACTGTTGTGGTGCTTAACCCGATCCATATGTATATATATAATTGTTGCGGCGTGCAACCCGATCCAATAAATATAATATGTTTATTGCGGCGTGCAATCGGATCTGATATAATATATGTTGCGGCGTGTAACTCGATCCAATATAATATATATTTCTACGTGCAATCCGATCCATATATAATGTATGTTGCGGTGTGCAACCCGATCCAACATAATATATATTGCGGTGTGGAACCCGATCCATATATGTATAAAGAAATAAAAATGTTGCAGCATGAAACTCGTTCCAAATATACAGCTTACAGTAATCATGACAAAAATATCGGCAAGGGATCAACCATAAAATGCTCTATCCCTGCAAGGGAATTCAACAGTACAAGTATATTCGTCCCGGCAAGGGAGAACCAGCTATAACCAATCTCAATTCAACTTTTAATCATCTCTATTATGACTATTTCTAACTCATAAATAACGTCTACGAAAATAAGCTAAGCCTTTTCTCAATACCACAAATCTTCTCGCTATTGCAACCTTAGTATTATTCAACAATACAAAAAATATCAATTTAAGAATCACGATCATGCTCGACACCGACGTATAGATACTCGTCACCATGCCTATATGTCGTACTCCAAAGAATCACATAGCAAATATGACTCAACTTCTAATCCTTCAAGCTAAGGTTAGACCAAACACTTACCTCGATACCTTGAATACAACTTATGGCTCAATTATAGATTTACCCCTTGATTTCACTGCCAATTCGCTCGTATCTAATTACAAATTACTTAATTACATTAATAAACACTAAATGAATCAACCCCAATGCTTGAAAATGAGTTTTTCAATTTTACCCAAAAGTAAACGATAAAAATGACGGGCTATTTGTGTAAAGATCTCATAACTCAAATAACGAACAACATATTGTATATTTACTAAATGAGAATATCGTGAGGATGAGTATCATTTGAATATTTCTTCTAAAGAAAGATAGCCAAAATTTATATATTTGCTTGCTAGATCTTAATGTATTAGTTCTATGCCTCTCAAGATCATTATACTTTTATTATTTTACTTTTTAAAAGTAATTTTGTATTTACTCACGAAGGAATAATATTTTGAATTACAGTATTGATGAAATTTATTGAGTATTTACTTTTAGGAAGGTAAATTGCGTAGTTTAATAATATCTTTTAATAAATTGTGATTTTTAATTGTGCAAAAGTTACACTTTATATTTCATAATAACTTTAACATTATTGTATTATTTATACTTGTAAAAATATGCTAGATATTTTATTTTCTATCAGTTTCTTTACTTCTTTTTATTTTCTTGGACTTTTAACATTTTTTGTATTGTGTTATTATGCTATATTATTAATTTATAAGTTAAAATTTTAAGGATTTGTTGGGCGTATCTCGAGGTTTAAGTCTCTCCCAAATCAAGTAAAATACCGTGTCTCATGCCTTTAAATGGTTGAAACTATTAAGTTAAATAACATCTCAAGAAGAATCTATTCATTGAACGTGCCAATTGGAATTTACCTTAGAGGAGCTGGTGAAAATGAAAAAAAAAATATGACCATTTTCATTCTTGAAGACGACAAAATTTGTATAGGACCGTCTAAATATGAGAAGTGCAAATGACCATATGTTCGAGCATTTCCTGTGATGGCTCGAGCTCGATCCTGCTTGGTGTACGGTTTTAATTTTGGAGTTGTTGTAGCTTGTTGAGTCTGCAATATTTTGAATATCACTTGAAGGTTGATCATGCCTTCCCCTCTTTGATTTTGATATAGAACACATAAAGGGGGAGAGTCACAGTCTCCCTTATTTCCAAACAATAAAATTCTTTTTTTGAAAGGTCGTATGTGTGCTGATTAGTTGGTCGAACGTCTTTGACGATGCTACTTTCAGGATCGCCGGCCAAATTACCATTAATGGAAAAATGGGAATTGACGTCGATTGGGTCCACGGCCGGGGCTCCATCAAGTTGGTTGAAGGTACTCTATTTCCTGGGGCGGCTATGTTGTCGTTCTCGCCATGGAGACCAAGGCCATTGTGTTTGTGTGGGTGCTACTTGAGAGTTTGATATATTGATCCTGGAATCAAAGACACTTCAAAGAACAAGCGTAAAATAGTGTGTATTACGAAAATTGTACCAGGCAATCACTAGTATTCTTAGCCCCGCGGTGGATGCCAAACTGTTTAACCTTAAAATTGGATAATAATTAAATTTATAAATGGTTTTAAGGATATGTGATTTCACTTGGTACAAACTGAGAAATATGAGAATTAATGTTAGAAATTAACTGTTAATTAAAACAAACCAAGAAAATGTGTGATTATGGCCCTCAAGCTAGATTGCTCTCGAACCAACTGAGTATGTTATTAAAAGTATGAATTGAACAATAGAGTTTAAGAGAGAAAATATAACGTATTGCTTTGTTATGTGTGAATATGATGATTACAAAATAATTAGAACCCCCTTTATATAGTAGAGGAATTCTACTTATGGTACAATTCTAAATACAGAAGAAAATCCCATGATTGGCTAAATAAATGGTCCTGACTTAATACGTGCCGAGATTTCTGCCATGATCCTTACCGATCACGGATATCTCGGATTTCTGTTATTCGACGTAGCATGCTTCCTTCGATCTCGCTCGATCTTTTTCCCGCTTCGGTCTCGATCACGACTGCTTGATCTTGATCGGTGATTGATTCACGAGCTTAGCAATCATCTCCGTATCATGGTTCGATACAATGCGGGGCTGAGCCTTGGTCTGCCACTCCCATTTTGGTTAGCCATATAAAATTAGGGAAGCCCAATTTTAACCGTATACAATTGTTTAAAATGGGAAAGAATAATCCCCACGTAGAATCTAACATAAGTTATACAATATTTGGTTGGTTTTTTCTCTTTTTCACATAAAATATCGCATTACTTAATACAATGTTTGGTTAACGTTTTTCTTTTCTGCATAACTAATACATATTATGAGGGAATCTTTGTATTATATATGTAGGGTAGAAGATGGAATAACTTATATGTGTATTAGTAATACTTGTATTAAACATAAAATGACAAGAATACCCTTTATACAAACTTGTATTTTATGTATAAATTACATTTCTATATTACTAATCCCTACATAATTAGCCCATGCATAACTAATCTCAACATAACTAAATCTTAAGTAACTAATTTCTTGATAACTAAAACATACATTACTAATACCTACAGAGATACAACAAAATGTATAGGTACATGTACCTGCACCAGTTATCCTGTACTATTTGACAATCCAATCAGTATAGAAATAAGATCCAAATGGAAAAGAGTTAATACCCTTAAACCTGCCTAAGCTATATAATATTTGTGAGTTTTCTTCCTTAAAATATTGTCTGCCCCCGAAAACCCCTAAACTATATCCCCTTCATAATAACCCTCCCCCCTTCTTACTAGTGTGTGTGATACACTATCTAAATAATTTTTAAAACCTGCCATGTGACAATCCACGTGGATATATAATTACGTTAATCTTTAAAACATGTTTAATTAATATATGTTAATCTTGTTACGTGAAAAAGGTAAAAAAGGATATTTTGTTGCACAGTCCGTCATTTACTCCAATCAAAGTATGGTCTCTTTGCTCTCATCGGAAAAATTCTCTCATTGGAGACGAGGGACACCTTCTCTAAGTAGCGATTCTCTTCATTAATCACAGTTTCTATCATCGATTTCTCTATCTATTGTTGATGTTATTCGAAATCGAAATTAAATCTAGGATTTTGTGATTGTTTGTTGAGATTTGTGATTTTTGTCAGTAAATAAGGAAGAGGAAGAGGAGGAAGAAGAATAAGAAGAGAAAGAGAGAAGACAAGCCAGTATTCAAATATTGAATTCGTTGTCCTAACCCTCGTCTTGCCTTGTTATTGGTAATTTATAACAACAACCCAATAAAATTCTACTAGTGGGGTCTAGGGGATAGTGTGTATGCAGATCTTACCTCTAGCCCGAAGGAGTAGAGAGGTTGTTTCTGAAAGACCCTCGGCTCAAGAAAATAAAAAGACAAAATGAGACAATATTAGTATCCCCACGAAAATCGTAGAAAAAATAGGAATAACATGAAATCCAGAAGAAAGATGCAAAGCAAAAGCGATAGCTAATAAACATGTCATGCATTGAAAAATAAAATAGTAAGACACAATATTACCACTAGCTATCTTAGATAAAAACCCTACCAAACTAGTCTCACAAAGGTACGAAGTAAAGCAAGATCTTGATTCAACCTCCACATCTTCCTATCAAGTGTCATGCCCTCGAAAAGCTAAATCCTCGCCAAATCCTGCTTGATCACTTCCCCCCAATACTTTTTAGGCCACCCTCTACTTCTTCTCGTGCCCTCCATAACCAGCAGTTCACACCTCCTTACCGAAGCATCTGGGCTTCTCCTCTGAACATGCCCGAACCATCTGAGCCTCGCTTTCCGCATTTTGTCATCAATGAGAGCCACGTGCACCTTCTCTCTAATATCATCATTCTTCTCCTGAATATCATCATTCCTAATCTTATCAATCCTAGTGTGCCCGCACATCCACCTCAAATTCTCATTTCTACTACTTTCATCTTCTGGATATGTGAGTTCTTAACAGGCCAACACTCAGCCCCATACATCACGGCCGATCTAACCACCACTTTATAGAACTTATTTTTGAGTATTGGTGGCACTCTCTTGTTATTAGTAATTTGTTTTGTTAAAAAAGGTTTATGCCTTTGCCTTTTTGTTGTTAATTTTGTGCTCCTTTAAATAAACTTGGGTAAGAATGAAAAATAGATAAACTAGAAAGATAAGAAATAAAATCAATAATAACAAGAGAGAGAATTTCAAATGGATTAAAATGAAGAAATGGAGAAGAAAGATGAAAAAATGGAAAAGAAAGGCGTAATATAAAGAAAAAGAGGAGAAAATATAAGTTTTATAAAAGGGGCTAATTAGTTGTTAGTTGTTGTCAGATGGGCCCATTTTAATGGCTATTGTCACCCTTCATGCGCTCTTAGGTGATTTATTTCACACAATATGTCACATAAGCGATCGAAAGGTTCTATATAAAAGGGGATATATTTCAAGGGGTTTTCGGGGATAGACAATAGTTTAGGTAGAAAACTGACAAATATTATATAGTGTATGCAGGTTTGAGGGTATTAACTCAATGGAAAATGCCAGATAAAACTATGCATAATTCTAGGTGGACACTCTTGAGTGATGTTTTAGACGCATACACTACACCATTTGAGATACTCGACAAAGCTGCGGCATAGATTTTTATATGATTAATCAATCATCTGAAAGAACCCAATTTTACCTTAAGAAACACCACCATTCACTATAGAGTTGATTTCCAGAAAAAAGAAAGGAGGTTTTCATTACAAGAGCTTATTAACTAGTAGTAAGAATGTCTCTAACCAGAAATATTGCTAACAAAATCAATGAAAGTTATCATATTTAAGAACTAAATTATAACCTTTCTCGCCAGTTTCACTTCAATCCGAAACAAGAGCCCATGAAACTGCTAAACATTACACAGATGTATTCATATCATTTTCGAGTGCTAGAAGAAACAGAAGACAAATCCCTGTCTTCTGAAACAAAAGAAAAACAAATTAATCCAGGTCCATCACCATGCTTTTCTGTCTAGCATTATCTTAGGACTGAGTGCTAGAGCTGAGTAAGAATGAACACAAGCTCATCTAAACTATGTTTAATCTGTACAACAATATGATTTTGGGTTTCAAGTCTAGCTTTGAGAGAACAACAAGGACCAAATCAAAGATCGTTTGCTGCCAAACAGCAAGGTTTGGCTCTACAAATGGCTTCAACTCCCGAAGCTTATTACATATTTTACAATAGCTTGGTCCAGGATCCCATGAACGGGAAAACAGCAATAACCAGTCTCAATAGCAATGGGGTTTCTCTCCTCCCGATTCTCTTACTCAATTTACCATCAGTCCCCTGTGTTGGTTCAGCCAGTCGCCGATTAGGGGGCTTCTTCGACTGTACTTCCATCCCATGATTGTCTAGTTCATCCCAACCACCAAAATTTACAGTGCTTCGTGAATTTTTTCTATCTGATGCACCATTTGAGGCAGCCCAGGATTGATAGTCTCCAACTCCCTTGCCATTTCGAGTATTTTGTCCTTTTCCCGTTCTTATTCCAGGGTTGCTTGCTGCTTTAGCATAGGGTCTTTTCTTTTTCCTGGACTTGGATCGTGGGCCGTCATTGGACCATCCCCAGATGGCATCCATTACTAATGAAAGAGCAGACTGTGCCAAAGGAAGTGCCAATGCCATGATAATAGTATTTGTGCCTGTTCCAAGTACCGCTGACATAATAATGGCTGGAAGCATCCAACCAAAGGCTCTGAGCACCTGCACCAGACCCATAAGACATTTTTTACTTAAAACAGTCTTCACAAAAAGAGGTTTATAAGCCTTAATGAACCGAATATCACCACCAGTCATAGTAAAACTTAAAGGTACGAACCAACAGGTGGAAAAACACTCAAAATTGTTCTTTCACATATCTCTGACATCTAATGAACAGAAAAGGTTGAAATATTGTAGTTATAAGATGATCCCTGGCAATTTTTCTCCCTGTGATCCAAGCTAATCAAGTCTAATACTTAACATCTAGATAGAAAAATACCAATTTTTATGATCTCAGCTTAATCATCATTTTCTTTTTGGATAAGATATGATAGAAAAGACTTCTCAGATTCTAAAAAAATGCTTATCTAGAAAGAATTGAAAAGTATGTGCAAACAAGTACAGGGCTGCATCAGAGTTCGAGGACAACTTGGAAGCATAGGGAGCAATTACACGTCTTAACTAGATGGAATTGGCTTAGTATGGCAAATTTGCAACCAAATTGTCCATACAATTACAGAAAGGAGCACAACACAAATGACAAACGCATGTAACAATTTAAAGTTATGTAGACACCTTTTTATAGAATTGTTCCACATGCGTGATTAGGCTTTGAAAGTAGTTTATACAAGTCTTGGACTACTCCACCCATTGCCTTGAGGTTTTGGGTTGGATGCTCATATCTTTCACAGGGTAGGCAGAGCCAACCTTTGGTAAGCCGACTCTCGCGCTCATAAGTTCGCATAAATGTTCACACGTAAACCACAAAAACGGGTTACACATATAGGAGGATGCTAACTCATATGGTTGTTCCACATGGGTTGATAGCTTCTAAAATGCATTAAGGTCGGATGCTCAGATACACCTAAACTGGAACAGCTTTAATACCAAGCAAGAAAGATCTTGAACAGTTTAGTTTAATATATTTTTATCATTTTGTATGCCACTGGTGAGGAAGTGAAACAACCAAAACTGTAAGTGTTTTAGCAAACAGCTGAGTAGACTCATACATTTTCACAAATTTGTCAAATACTTTTCCAGAAACAAAGAAGAGTCATCTTGGCCATAAATGTCAAACTGGAACTCAGATACATCTTCTAAAATCAGGAAGTCTTTACTTTATATGATGTCAACATGACTTCAATTTATATATGAATGTATATAAAATGCACTAGGAAAGCCATAGTCCATGTTAACTTGCTCTTGAAATGTTCTGGTTTTCATCTGGCTTCATCAAAAAATATTCTGGTCTTCATCTGGTTGATGAATCTGACAGTTCTCAGTTTTCTTAACCTAGCACTTACTATGATCTCTGCTGAAGTGGCCTCAATTACTTTTGACAAGTGAAGTTGCCTCCATTTTTGAAATGTTAAAAGCACCAAAAGCAGATTCAGTGCACTCCTCTCAGTTGTACAGGAGTCCTGAGGGATGTAGGAGAAAGCATGATCAGAGCTTTCGCTGCTAATACCGACGGAATATCCTACTTGGTTAGAGAAACTGACTCGCTTCTCCTCTCAGAATAATTCAGAAAGAGTGCCCCGAAGGAGATGGTCTAGAAGTCGAAGAGGTAGAGTAACAACCTTCAGAAATAAGGTTCAAATCCCAAGAAGCAACACCAGGTGATATATTATTTTATAAAGCAATTAAATTCATTAAAAGAAGGGCAAAAACATGCTCGTATACTGATATAAGTGGATAAGTTGACTCTTCCCTACTCAGAAGCTTCTCATAATAGGAATTAACAGGTGATTTAAGTAGATTTTGCTATATCCATAAACCTATCCACTATTGTAACAACTCGACCTCTCATTTTTCATATTTGTGCACTAATTTGAGTTTTGAATGTGTTTATATGTTGATCTAACTGTTTATGACTTGTTGGAGTGGTTTGGGTTGAGATCCAAGGCGTTCGGGCATGTTTTGGAACATTTGGAAGGCTGAGCAGTAGTGCAAGCACTATTTTTTGGTTTCTGGTGCATCATCCCAATCACAAGTTGGGAGCCACGATCGCGAGAGAAAGGCTGGCGGGGAGGCAGTTGACCAGCCGCGATCGAGGAAGGGTTGAACACAATACCAGACCTTGTGGAATCATGGAACCCCGTGATCGCGAGATTGGGCATGGCGATCGCACATTGAGTTTGCCGACCGCCCGACCCAGGCCACGATTCTAGAAGTTTGGTCCGTAGTGGCGATAGGTCCCAACCCATTAATTTCCACAATATCATAAACAAATTTCAGCCCTTAGTTTTCACATTTGGGGACTTGAAACTCGGTAGTAGTTTGAGGCGATGGAGGAATCATCTTAAACTACAACAACAATAACAACAACCAAAATCTCACTAGTGTGTCTGGGGAGAGTAGAGTGTACGCAGACCTTACCCCTACCCTAAAAACGGTAGAGAGGTTGTTTCCCGGAAACTCTCGGCTCAACAAGAGAGACAATAATATCAAAAAAGAAACAAAACGAAAGGATGTAACAACAAAAGATGCCCGAAAGAAAATAACAACAACGAATAAGTGAAAGGACAATAACACAAAACTACGTAAAACAACAATGTGAACACAACATAAACCGCTAACAAACCTAAACAAAACTCTATTAGACTACCCGATACAAAGAGGGAAAAACTCTCGACTACCCCCTAGCCTACCACCCTAATGCTCGACCTCCATGTGTTCCTATCAAGAGCCATGTCCTCGGAAATCTGAAGTAGGGCCATGTTCTGCCTGATCACCATGCCCTAATACTTCTTAGGCCGCCTTCTCCATCTTCTCGTACCTATCAAAGTCAACCGTTCACACATCCTAACCGATACATCTAGATTTCTCCTCTGCACGTGTCTGAACCATCTAAATCGTGCTTACCGCATCTTGTCGTCCACGGGAGCCACACTCATCCTCTCATGAATATCTTCATCCCTAATCTTATCCAGCCTAGTGTGCCCACACATCCATCTCAACATCTTCATTTCTGCTACTTTCATCTTCTAGATATGTGAATTCTTGACTGGCCAACACTCAGCTTCATACAACATGGCGGGTTAACCACCGCTATATAGAACTTACCTTTGAGTTTCGGTAGCACATTCTTCTCACACAGGACTCCAAACGCCAACCTCCATTTCATCCACCCCACCCCAATATGGTGCGTAACTTTATCGTCGATCTCCCCATCTCCCTGGATAAATGACCTTAAGTACTTAAAACTTTCTCTCTTGAGGATAACCTGTGAGTCAAGCCTGACTTCCACGTTCGCTTCCCCCATCACGTCGTTGAACTTGCATTCCTCATATTTCGTCTTAGTCCTACTCAACTTGAAACCTTTAGACTCCAGGTCCTGCCTCCATACCTCCAGTCTCCCATTCACGTCGTCGCGTGTCTCATCAATCAGAACTATATCATCAGCGAACAACATACACCATGGCACTTCTCCTTAGATATGGTGTGTCAGTTCGTCCATCGCCAGAGTAAATAAGAACGGGCTGAGCGCAAATCCTTGGTGTAACCCCATAACAACCGGAAAAGGCTCTAAGTCACCACCCACGGTCCTAACCAGAGTCATAGCTCCATCGTACATATCCTTTATCGCCCTAATGTAAGCCATCGGCACACCTTTCACCTCCATACACCTCCAAAGGACATCCCTAGGAACCTTGTCATATGCCTTCTCTAGGTCAATGAACACCATATGCAAATCCCTCTTCCTATTCTAGTATAGTTCCACCAATATCCTGATAAGGTGGATAGCTTCCGTAGTAGAATGACCCGACATGAACCCAAACTGGTTTTCCGATACAAGACACCGCCCTCCTTATCCTCCCTTCCACCACCCTCTCCCACACTTTCATGGCATGACTTAGTAACTTGATACCCCTATAGTTGTTACAATTCTGGATATCCCCTTTGTTCTTGTACACCAGAACCATTGTACTCCACCGCCACTCATCAGGCATCCTCTTTATCCTGAAGATAACATTAAACAACTCAGTCAGCCACTCCAAGCCTGCTCTACCTGTATATCTCCAAAACTCTACTGGAATCTCGTCTGGTCCGGTTGCTTTGCCCCGACTCATCTTACCCATCGCACCCACGACCTCCTCAACCTTAATGGCTACAATACCTAAAGTCTCGGTGACTCTAGGAGTTCCCCAATTGCCCTAACACGATGTTTTCGTCTCCATCTTCATTCAAAAGTTTATGAAAGTATGACTACCATCTTTCCTAATCTGGGTCTCTTCCATCAATACTTGACCGTCCTCGTCTTTGATGCACCTCACTTGGTCCAGGTCACGAGCCTTCTTCTTCTCTCGCTTTGGCCAGCCGAAATAACTTCTTGTCCCCACCTTTGCCCCAAGTTGCTCATATAGCCGATAAAAAGCAGCAGTCTTAGCCTCTGTGACCGCTAATTTTGCCTCCTTCCTAGCCTCCTACCGCTAATCATCCTAAACTACTAAGGTAATAATCTTGATTACTTCTATGGATTATTTACATGAATCTACATTGATTTTTACACCAAATAATACGAAATTCGAGCTAGAAAAGTACAGAACGTATCCCACAGGTCCCAAATTGGAACTATTACTTATTGGGCTCTGATTGAAAAACTAATTATATATTTGAAGTTGTTATATTATGGGCAATCTGATCAAGTCTAGGGAAGTGACCTATTGACCAAGAGTTAACCTTTGATTTTGATTTGACACATACTTAAATTTTAGAGATGAGTCCTATAGGAGTAATTGACCCTATTATCGCATATTTTGCATAGATTGGAGGCGTTTGATTGAGATTGGAAGCATGAATTAGCAGAGAAGCTGCACACTTGCTTGGATACGAGAGAAGTGGAGATCTGAAACCCTTATTGTTTGTTTTCCTAAAAGCATGATTTCTAATGTTGTATAACTGCTTTAGAAATGTGTTTTGACTGCCTGATATATGTGGAGGTGAGAGTGTGCTTGACGATACCCGTTTTGAGATAAATGCTTATGCTTTCATATGGTTTATACCTGATATGCTTTGCTACTGTTATAAGTACCATCACTATCAGTGGCGTATGCAGGAATTTTTGTAAGCGGTGTCACCATTTTAGACGTGAACGAATAAAAACATTAGTGTAATAATATCATTTTTTACAAAAAAAGAAAAGAAATAATACAATTTACAATGCAGCAACCTTCAATTTATAAAATGTATTGTGCAGTAGTACAAAAGTTAAAACAACGAATGTGGCTACATAAGTTGGACCTCGCCTAGCCCGACAAGTAGTGAGACAAAAACCATGCGACGCAAGGGTTTAGCGAGGTCCATCTTGCTATATACCCCACTATGATATTACGATTAATACACAAAGCACGAGCATGCTAGTATGCACTACATGATGCTTCATACAACTAAGAAGATAGTCTGAGGTTGCACCTGGGCTTGTGATGGTGAGATGAGGTATGACGTTGGTACTAAGACTTTCACACACTGTGGCTGACATGACGTATGCAGATATTTGGGTAAGACGTGGCTTGTATAGACGACGACACAGCATGGAGATATTCTGGTAAAAGGTGTCTTGTTATAGATGACCACACACCATGGAGATATTCGGGTAAAACGTGACGTGTTATAGACGGACACGCACCTATTTTTCGGATCTCAAATTGTCTTGAATAATGACCACACACCTTAGGGATGCCAGGATAAGACTTGGGGTATTGAGACCTTCAAGTTCCATAGTACATCAGATGACATTAGCAACCACTGGCTTTATGGAAAGAGATGGTGTAGGGAGACCTTCATGTTGCTTGTAAGACGATGTGGTTACGACTAGCATTGATACATGCACTGGGATAGCCATTAGCACGCCCGCTTTTTTGTGCCAACAGTTACTTAAAAATACCAAACTCAAGTGATTCCCTTATCAATTACTCTAAACATTCAGATAATTGCCTTTTACGTTGATAAAAACAGACTCCCACAAAATTCCAACTTCACGCAATTTCTTTAGACATGTGAGAAGCATTTGCAATCCTCAAAGGTTGAATAGTTGTTTCAAATTTCGATTAACATAAATACTTAACAACAGGTGGAGAAAAAAAAACCTAACAAACGCTTTTACTTTAAGGATAAAGTTACCTTCGTCACCCAGGCAAAGCCAATTGAATCCTCCATAACACCAAAGCTACCAAATCCAGCTTCTTCATCTTCGTAGTCATCTCCCCAAAGCGAAGAATCATCGAACCACCAAATTCGCCCCTTCACGGCGCTTCCGAAACCAAAATCATCTTCCTTAAAGTTAGCCCTAAGCTCGTCATCGAATATAAACCGCTGATACTCTTTTTGGTGCCTGTTATTACTCTCCCACCGACCGCCGCCGGCACCACGGCCGCCGGAGCTGGTGGAGAAACAACGTGTGGAATTTGAAGTAGGAATAGAATTAGAATTGTTCAGTGGGAATCTGTGGCCTAAAGGAGAGGATAAGGGATTAAGAAGAACATCACTCCCCATTGGAGGGTCATCATGATAGTTTAAAGATATTCAATGCTTATAAAATAAGTATCCACTCATCACATATTTAATGCTATTTAAGTTAGACCACAGCCACAATTTGAAGTTTTTGTATTCATAGTTATTTTAAGTTAATTGATTCTAAATTGATAATTTGTATATATTTAATAATTTTTTTAAATAAATATAAATTATAAACAAAAACCGGCATGAGAAATTATAGTTTCGTCCCTGTGTCCAATTATATTCAAATTTAAAAATTCTATCAATCATTCATCATAATTAGGCATAAATTAAAGTATTTGAAATACTTGCACACTTTCGATATTTAAATCAAACCAATGGAAGTAAAACTTTTATTCTTTAAAGGTCTGCTATTACGTTTTCTATTGAACTCAAAAAAAATATTATGCTAAATTAATAACCAATTAATTTACAATAAAATTAGGAGGCTTCAATAGAAAAGACTAGCATAATTTCTGCTACTTAATATTAGTAGCTAATTAATAGTATACATTTTCAAGTCAAGTTTATCACTTAACCATAATGAATTAACATGGTTTGGTATAAATACCCATAATAGTGTGGGTACACTCAAGCATGCCGATATTATAACATCTTGAATCTTTTACGTATATGATATTTTAACTTTTCTACTTTATTTATAACTGCAAAAATCAAGTATTAAACAAGCTGAATATTTAACCAAATGGAAAAAGGATTCACTAAAAAATAAGAAAATCAATAATTTTTTTTTTTACTCTTATCAACTTTTTATTCAATACTCTACACATATGGTACTTTATTTTAATTTTTCAATAAAACGCCTCACAACATGGATTGAATAATTTGTATCAGAATCTTAAGCATCATCCTCATCATCATCTTCCTCCTCTTCGTCATCGTCATCGTCGTTGTCATCGTCATCTTTGCCAATGGCCAAATATGGATTTTTCTCAATAGGTTGAAAATTGTAGAATATAAACATATAAAACATCAAGCTTGCACCTTCTGCAGCAACAATTGTAACCCATTCATGTATGTAATTCACTACACTTTCAATCATAGCAATCCCAAACCTAGTAAAATACAAGTACACAATCAAGACAACATAAAAGTGCCTAAAAAGTGTCAACTTCCTCAGAATTTCAGCTGCTTTTCCATCATTCTTAGATGCCTCTCTAAGGCTTTTAATTGACCATAAAATTGGAACAAGTACAATACAACAACACATTACATCTATTAACAAGAACACCTCATTCCATACTAACCAATGTTTCTCAACAGGTCCACTTTCGCTTATCACGATCGATGCAATATTCTCGATCACTTGTAAAGGGATCACGAACATTAAAACCTTTTTTTCACGGTCATGTAGGAAAGGTTTCAAGAAAGACCAACCAGTTCCAATAAGGACAATAACGGTAAAGAGTGTTACGCCTTTCAAAAATCCAAAAATATAAAATGCGACATCCCAACCATGAGGCTTCCCTGTATTTCTTATATACATTTTATCTTCTGAAGCACAAATCAACTTCAATGCCTTGAAAACCAACAACATAGCCATGATCAAATGAATCTTGTGAACAATTTTCCTCTGTTTAATGCAGATAAATCCCCATATAGCTAAAAATGCAAGATATACAATGAAGCAAAGGAAATAGAATTTAGGGAGTGGAGTTTGACCAGCTGGAAGAAAATCTTTTTCTCCATTATTCACATTGTACAATTCAGTATGAACATTCATTGTGACAAAAAATTCTTTTTGGCAATTACCAAAAATCAAGTTATATTCATCAGGCTCGTCGATTGTGGTTGATGTATTGTAGGTTGAATCAGGGCCAAGCTTGTCAAATCTAAAGACAAGATTTACATACTTACTGGATAAAACACAGAAATTATCTGTGTACATGGACTCGTTCAAGAGTCGTGGGAACGATACATCTCTAACGAGACAAAATCCCATAGAAGAAGGATAAAGTTTTGCAGCTGGCTCATTTGATCTCCATGAAACATGGTCTAGAGAAATGGTTACATGTCCATCAGGGGCAAAACCAAATCTTTCAATCAATATTATTTGCCTAGAATCATCAACAATATGTGTATTCTTGATTTCACCTACCGAAAATCTAAAGCTTGATATTATGAACAATGCTTGTAGTAGCTTTAAACATCTGAGATGGTGGAAATTTTCCATGTGTTTTTTATATGGATATTGTATAAGTTAGAACAAAATTAGCTTGTTAGGACTAAGATATTGAATGCATAGTAGAGGGTATTTGCGTATGATCTATTAGATGCACAATTCTTACTCGGACTAATGACATTTGCTACTGTCTTTTAGCAAAATTTTCAGCACTACCACAAAAGAAGTTTGTAGAGAATTTCAACTTTAATAGATCCTAATCAATAGGGCTTAATCATTAATTCGACTAGGTAGTTGGAAGGACTTTTCAAAATAAGAAGTATTACTCCATTTTAACTTAAGAGTTAATTTTACTTAACCTCCTTAACCTTTCGAATTTGGAGATATTAATATTTGAGTACAATTGAAATTCAATGAAACCTTAGAAAAATAGAGCTGTCTATATGGGCGAGGTCGGACTAGTCCAGCCTAGCCCATGTGGGCTTTAGTCATTAACAGGTTGAGCTAGGCTAGCCCACTATTTTGATGAGCCTTATAATGGTTAGCATAGTCCAGCCTATGTGGGTTGTGGGCCTCCATGGGCCGGCCCATCATTTTATAAATATAATTTGTTATTTTTTATTTAAGTTCTAACCTAAAAAACATAAATATTTAAAAGTTAAAAAAATCTTATTGGAAAAATTTTGCAAAACTTAATAACTTTTTATATTGTTCCAATATATGATAAACACTAAAAAAGTAAAAGACTAGATTAATATTTCATTCACTAAAAGTCAAAACTCAAAACAAATTATTTAAGAGAACGTCCATGATGCTTACGGGATATCCAACACATTATCTTCATCAATCACATTTGAATTCACTTGTGAGAAAGTTGTCTTAATATCTTTCACTTTCATCTACATCTACAATTTGTATTCAATATTAATTAGTTATACATTAAGTATAATTAAAATTTTAAAACTAATTAACATGTTAAGACTTTGATCTTTTAATATGATGAGTTTAATAAATTTTACTCTTGATATTTTTTGTGTCGTATGATTTTTATATTTTATATATTTCAAATATATATTTTTATTAGGCCCATGGGCCGGCTCAGCTCAGCATCAGTTCAAGTCTCAGAGGCCACAAGCTTAAAAGTCTTATTTATAAATGGGCTCCAAAAATTCTAGTCCAGCCCTACTAAATTACGGGATAGGTTGCACTGGCCCAACAAACCGGGCCAAGCTTATTTTGACGGCTCATGAGAAAAATAAACAAAACATAAATTATGAGATAAGGCGGTGGAAAGCTCACCACTAGTGTTGTCAGGAATCATGGAGACTCAAGCATAGGGTATTCATCGATCGTTTGGATCCAATTTTACCTCCTTTTTATGTTCTTTGTTGAAATATCGAATAAGTCCAAATTTACCACAGTTTTTAATGTGTTGTGATGTTTTGTGAAAATCTATTTGGACTTAGGGTGTGTTTGGTACGAAGGAAAATGTTTTCCATGGAAAATGTTTTCCTAGAAAATATTTTCATGAAAAATGAGTGGTTTTATCACTTATTTTTTCTTGTTTGGTTGGTAAGTGGAAAACATTTTCCGGAAAATATTTTCTATTGTTTGGTTAGAGAATAGAAAATAGTTTTTTTAGAAAAATATTTTTTATGCAATTCTCCTCACCCCTCCCCCACCCCTTCCCTAAGTCTCTAAAAATTGACACAATCTAAAGAAATTAGTGGTGATGCTTTACTTTTTAACGCAAAAACCGTATATTTTCGAACCCGTAAACTTTATAATTTTTAGATCCGTAAACTTCAAAATATATAAACATCCAAACTCATAATTTTGGAACTTGTAAAATTGAGTCTTTGAATCGATAAATAATAAAATTAAAAACTGAAAAATATATTTTAATTTTAGGAGGGGAAGAGGGTGGGAGCGGGGCCGTGGGGGCAGTAAAACGAAAAAAAATAGAAATTTGAAATTTAAAAAAAAATTGAGGTTAAAAAATATTTTTTTGTAGGGGGGAGTGGGAGGCTGGGTGGTGCAGAAAAATAAAAAGAAGAAATAATTACAAAAAAAATTGAGGTAAAAAAATATTTTTTGGGGGAGGGGGTAGGGGGTAGGGTGGGGGCTGGGTGGTGTAGAAAAATAAAAAAATGAAATTTGAAATTGCAAAAAAAAAAATTTAAGTTAAAAAAATACATTATTTTCGGGGGAAGGGGTAAGGGGTAGGGGTGGGGGTGGCGGCTGCGTGGTGCAGAAAAATGAAAAAACAGAAATTTGATATTGCAAAAAAAAAATTAAGGTAAAAAATATTTTTTTCGGTGGGTGGTGGTGGAGGGGTAGTAGGGTGGATGGAAAAACTAAAATTAAAAAAAAAATGGAGAGGGGGTGTAGTGGATTGGTGAGGGTGATAAAGGTTGAGAAGGAGATTTGGAAAATGTTTTCCCTTCTTTTGATAAGGAAAACATTTTCCTCCAATCGGAGGAAAATGAATTGATAAGTAAAATATTTTCCAAAACATTTAAGCCAACCAAACATGAGAAAATTGGAAAACATTTTGCAGAAAATATTTTCCTTCATACCAAACGCACCCTTAGTTGTAATGTTTCCAAAATATATACTAAACATAATGACAAATCCAAAACAAATATTAAATGGAATTGTCTATATGAAGATTATTTCTTAAGGAAACAAGATGGTTAACCAGATAACATTTTAAGAAAATGAGATGGCAAATGAAACTTAGGAAATTTTATGGGTGAACAATCAATTTTGTGTTCATTACTTAGAAGTTATTTTTTTTTTTTTTGTCTTTTGTTAAGTCATTCAAATTTGTTTTCGTTACCCAAAAGTCATTGTTCTTTCTTTTATTACACAAAAATTATTTTACTATGCTCTAGTTATCACAATAATCAATTTGACTAGATTTTTCAAACTTCTTGCCTGAAAAATCTATTATGTCCTTGACATTATAAATCCTCCTATTTATGTAATATGCTCGTACATTTAATTTTTTTTTAGTATTAAATTTTAAGATATACAAGTAGCTTGTTAAATTTGTCAGTAATATTAGCGTGAACAAATCTCAAGTCCATGTTCTTAATCATGTTTAATGAAAAAAAAAAAATCAAAGTTCATTGATTTATCAGCCAAGCCATACCTATTAATTTAATAAATGAAATACTCGCATGACACATTAGAATAACACTTTCAAATAAATAATATTAACAGGTAAAGCTTTAAAAACTTAATATTAAACACAAATAGCTTTAAAACTTTTTTATATATTTTTATTGACTATAAAAAAACTATCATTTATCTAATAGATATGTTATTATTATTTTAAATAAATATTAAAAAATAATATTTTTATCATTTTTATATTTAAAATATTTTCATATTTGAATATGATTAAACAAATTGAGTTCCATGAATAAATTAAATGTATGGATAAAAATAATTTAAAATTATTTTAATTATAAGTGAAATATCTAGGTAAAAATATATTATATAATAGTATTTAATATGGAAGGTATTACAAAAATGAGAGGATTAATGTCAAGGACATAATAGAGTTTTCAAGTAAGAATATTATAAAATCTGGTCAATGTGACTTTTGTGATAAATAGAGCAAAGTAAAACATTTTTTGTGTAACAAAAGAAAAAAAGTGACTTTTCGATTATGAGCACAAAGTTGAATAATTTTTACGTAACAAAAAGAAGAAAATTAACTTTTATCAAATGAATACAAAATTGAATGACCGCCATAAAATGTACTTAATCTTTCGACGAGAAATCTACTAGTCACAACAAATAATTTTATACTTCATTGCTAGACATGTTGAAAAGTTTTTGTTCATTGAAAGAAAATTTGTGATTGAACTATTATGAGTACTACTTATTTCTTATTTATGTTAAAAAAATTTACAAAGAAAAACTTTTTTTGAAAGGTTATTCTTTTTGGACACTAGTTTCTTGATATATGTATTCTCTCGTTTACAAATTATACGAAAAGCGTAGAACAAAAACTCAAAGAAGTTTAGTTGAATATTATTCCTGGATCAAGATTTTAAAATTATTATATTATGTAAATTAAAATAATTAAATTATTTTGATATTCAGTTTATTCAGTACTTTTTTTCTTTCACTCTTTTTGTTCTCGGTTCGATAATTTTATTTTTACCAAATAAAAAGTATCTCTACTGTGACGTCTGTTCAGTATTTACTTTAACATCTGTATATAAAGTAAGAAAGTGAGTTATCTAGACGTAACATGCATCATTGAACGGTCATTAAAAGGATAAGACAAGTCTTTTATACCGTAAACAGTGAATGCATGATATCATTCAATTGTGTATTAATTGGACTGTACTAAATTAGGCTAACTATGCGCCAAAATGCTATTTACTACAATTGAAACTATGCACACTTGATCGATGTCTGACTTTGCATGTAATATTATTAAAATTGTGCACTCTTTTATTGTATAGGGTAAAATATGTTTATATTAAATGATCGCACGGGTGATAAATATAGTTGAAGACGGAAGATATTTGAAACCGAATGCAGCGATCTCATCTGTTACCGGAGAGAACGATAATTATAATGATGAAATAAATATTTGTCTGTCGGTAGCATTTAATGAAGAATATTCTACAGCATTAAGTACACGACCCGTTACAAGAAATATGGCATCTATTGTCTGCCATTACATATTATTCAATAGCCCTCATAATTAACATTAAAGAGAGGCTTGATCCTAGGACCTTGTTCCATAGGTGTAGCTATAAATAGTGCGCTCTATTATCATCTTAAGACATACGAAATTTAGCAAACATACACCACAGTATTCGAAGCTTAATATAATTATCTGCTTGTTCTTTGATATCATAGCTATTGTGCCCGGAAGCCTTGCTCCCGGAATTACTATTTATGTTATTTTATCTCCCTCTCAAGGCTAAGTATTATATTTTTATCTAATTCATATATTATTTCAGGATCAAATTAATTCACTTGTCTATAAACCACGTATAAATTCAACTGTACTTTTTTACGGGTAAATAGTTTAGCGCCCTCCGTAGGGCTTAGACAGTTATGTAATTAAGTTGGTCATTGCCTTTTTTACTAACGTCTTTGATTATTTGTTCTTAGCAAAAAAATCATAGAAAATGATAGAGTTAACAACACACACAACTTTGAGGCCCAAGAAAATCATTCTCAACACGAGGATTCAATAAGTGATATTAGCAGTGAAGGGAACGAGGCCACATCGGTCCACCCCGCGACATGTTCAAGAAGCGAATCCTTATGATTTTGAAGAAGAGCACGTCGTTAAAGTGGTACGGGTCCTGCAGGAGCAATAAGTGGCCATTCTAAGCCATCTCACACAGCCATATAAGGTAATGACAGAATGAAGCAGGCATTATCGGATGCTTCCAATAACGCGAATGGACGAGGTCCAGTTCCTCCTAGTGTCCCGTAAATAAAATGATGCAAAGGGTTGACAACAACACCCCGAGGAGAGAGGTCGACTACGATGGGGCTGGAGGGAGCAGATCCAGTCACAACAACGAGAGCGATCCCTTCAAAAATAAACTCATACGGTTTATATGTGAAGTGAACGCCCGCATGGACCAAATCTTGGGTGCGCCATTGGCGCTAAAAGGGCCGGACTCAAAGAAGTAAACCCAGTTGTTGTACAAACCGGGCGTGGTACCAGAATTGATCCCGAAGCAGTTTAAAATGCTGGATATGCCAAAATATGATGGGACTTCATATACATATCACCACCTATACAACGGCTATGAAGGGGAACGATTTATCTCTCCACAAGATTGAATCGGTGTTGATGAAGAAATTCAGAAAAACTTTCACAAAAGGAGCCTTGACGTTGTATCGCCTTTGCCCGAGCATTCGATAGATTCCTTTGAAATTCTCGCGAATTCTTTCATTAATGCCCATGTCGGGGCCAGAAAGTTGCAGGCCCAAAAGCCCGATATTTCATAATTGCACAAGGAAAGTCCAAGTTGGTGGGGGAATTTTGTAACCCGATTCTAGAAGGAAAGGATGTTGCTACGGGTCGTTCCATATGAATGGCCAGCTAAAGCATTCGCCAATGGTTTGAATCCGAGAAGTTCTGATACTTCCCGCAAATTGAAAGAAAGTTTATTCGAGTTCCAAGGAACAACTTAGGAAGATGTTCATAACCAGTACAAGTCAAAGATAAAGATTGAGGATGATCAGCTCAGTTTTTCGACATCGGTTAAGGGTCGGGGAGAAGAATAAAGAGAAATTAAAAGACGATTTTGACACAGATTGACGATCTTCGAGGAGCCAATTTTTGCCTTATGAAGGAGCCGAAGGACGCGGTAGAGGTTTCTAGTCGGGGGATAGGTTCATTATCGATAGAATAAATGATCATGACTGGAGCAATAATTCGTTACAGGACAAGGAAACATGAGGTTCTCAAGATTCTTCCTACCAAATTCTTTCAGAATATAACTTCAACGTCAGTATAGTAGAGTTGGTATCGGCTATGAGGAGAATTAAATAAGCACGGTTCCCAAAGGCTATGAGATTCGATCCCAGCCAGAAGGATCCTAATTTTTTGTGCGAACACCATGAGATGAACGCTCATCGAACTAAGGACTTTGGTCGTGACAATAGTATTAGCCACGCCTTCGGGAGAAACCCTAAGGCAGGCCATAAGGACGATTCCATTGACTAACAATGACCCGAAGTATGAAGTTTTGATTACAGGACTTGAATTGGCCCGGGGACTATATTTCAAGGTCGTAGAAATCAAATGCGACTCCCATATGATGGTAAATCAGGTCCACGGGATCTTCGAAGCCAAAAAGGAGCACGTGCAATAATACGTAGCGAAGGTTCTGGCTCTACTTACTCAATTCAAGGTGTGGACAATTATGCATACCCGAGGGAATAAAATGCAGAAGCAGACGTATTAGCTAACCTTAGCTCATCAACGGAAATAAAGGGATCTAACTCCGGTATGATCATTCAGCTTATGCACTCAGTTTTGGACGTAAATAATTATTATAAGGTAAACACGACTAATTTGGTCTGGGACTGGAGGAATGTGATCATTGATTACCTCGAGCACGAAAAATTGCCTGAAAATCCTAAGGCATATTGGGCGCTACTCGCTAAAGCAACACAATATGGTTTCAAAGGAGTCCAATTGTATAGAAAATCTTTCCAATGCCCGCTGGCCCGATATTTGGGAGCGGCCAAAGCTATTTATGTTATGCAGGAGTCCACGAAATCATTCAGGCGCAGATTCCTTAGTACTACAATTGGTAAGGGCATGCTACTATTAGCCCCGAATGGAACACGACGCCAAGGCTTTTATTCAAATATGAGATAAGTGTCAATGCTATGCACCATTGGTAAATCAACCAGCAGAATGTTGCACTCGATTTTGTCTCCATGGCCGTTCATGAAGTGGGGAATGGATATCATCGGACCACTGCATCTGGCCCTTGGTAAGGTAAAATTTCTTTTATTTAACTGACTATTTTTCTAAGTGGGTTGAAACAGGCACTTATTAGAATATCAAGAAATGTGAAGTGGTGGATTTAATGTGAGAACATAATTTTTTGATTTGGGATACCAAAAGAGATAGTCTGCGACAACGAACCATTATTGATAGACGCAAAGGTCAAGAAGTTCCTTGAAGACTTGAAAATAAAAAAATCACATCTTTGCCCTATAATACGAGAACAAATGGTCAAACGGAATCAACGAACAAAGTAATTATACAAAATCTCAAAAAGATATTGGAAGCAACTAAAGGAAAACAACCCGAGGAACTGCTTGGAGTACTAAGGGCATACTGAACAATGGCCAAATCAAGCACAAAAGAAACTCCTTTCTCCTTTGTGTATGAAGCAGAGGCCCTGATCCCGATGGAAGTAAGGGAGCCTACTTTGAGATACTTCCAAGCAACTGAAGAAGCAAACAATGAGGCAATGTTGTTCAATTTAGAGTTGCTCGATGAACGCAGGGACTTGGCACACATAAGGATGGTAGATCAAAAGCAAAGGATAGAAAGATATTACAATCAAAGAGCCAACCTCCGCTATTTCAAAAAGTGGGAGACTTATTTTTAAGGAAAGTAACTCAAAACACCATGGGAAGTTAAGTCGAACATGGGAAGGCCCCTATCAAGTTTTGGTTGTCATATGGAAAGGATCATACGGGTTGGAGAACCAAGATGGTGAAAAGTTACCAAGAAATAGGAATGTGGCACACCTCAAGATATACTATTGATAATGAACATCACCTATACTAAAAGTATGTGCTGCACTCTTTTTCCCTTAGTCCAGTTTTTGTCCCAATTAGATATTTCTGGCAAGATTTTTAATGAGACAGCAACGGAAAGCATATTGCGAAGAAAGTTTCAACAGTAGCGATAAGACCTTCTAATAACAAGGCACACAAGCGAAGAACCACTTGGATGGTTAGATAATATTTTGCTCGGTAGCAAAGTTCATACTGGAAGTTAAGTTTGCCATTGAACTAAGGTTACCCGACCGTCCTAAAGTGCAATCCACTAGGGATATTTGATAAGTTTTTGGCTCGACAGTATAAACTCCTAATGGGAAGTGAAGTTTGTTACCGAACTGAAGATTATCTAGTAATTCATTAGTGGAATCCTCGAAAGTGTTAAACTTCTAGTATTCAATTCGCATTCGAACACGGGGAGGGGTGGGGGGATGATATGAGGATACGACAAAAACGACTGCCGCTTCGACTGAAATATAAAAACTCGAAAATATAGCTATATCAATGGGATCAGGCGGCCAACCCCATAGAAATAAGTTGTACAAGTTAGCCACAAGAAATGACAATTTCTTTAGCATAATGAATGCTTATGTACTTTTGAAAATGGAAGGAATAAAGTAAAGTTTTTTTATTTCTATCTTGTTTCTTATCTGAACGATGAATTGATTTTTCCATTTGAAAGTAAAACATTTACTTCAAATGCTAGTGACATAAAGAACAAGAGACGTCCTCTTTAAGAGCACCGTAAACATAAGAGAGTCGTCTCTTATAAAAACCCTCACATTAAAGGGTTGATTTCGAAATAACATATGCCTAGAATCCAAATGCTTTCAAGGAAAAATACACCCGAAGTCTTGCACAAGAAGCCGCCAAACAGCAAACTTGCGCAAATACTTAAATGAAAAAAGACGCAAGAAGCAAATTGAGCAAATACTTAAACAAAAACAGCTGCAAAGATAAAACTTGCATAATGTTTAAATGAAAGAACATAAAGGAAAATTCATGAAATAATTAAGCAAAATGTTCCAAATGGCACAAGTACAAAAGTTTGATAAAGAAATCGAAAGCTAAGCTGCTGCATATCTGGAACCCAGAGGAAGAGAAGCATTCGCGCCCTTAGGAGAAGGAGGTAGATCCGCCGATGGTTCAATATCTTGGCCTTTATCATTTTGGCCCTCAGCATCGTCACCTTTAGGTTCCTCTTTAGTCCCCGAGAACTCAGAATCGAAACCATAAGAATCGGTAGCATCAAGCCTAGTCGAAAGACCTCTTTTGGCAACTAATTCCAGCTTAAGGACCTTAGTGATTTCACTGTCAAAGTCAATGACACCTACTTTGGACTATTCCAAGGTTTTTATCCCCATGCTATACATATCCTCAACAATGAAAGAAACCTCTCGGCGTTGAAGTTCTTCTTTAATTTGGTCAACATCAGCAAAAAGATCTTCCCCCGCAAATCTAACGAATCGGAGGCTGGTATTAAGGTCACGCACTGTAGAGCTGAAAAGTCTATTATGCTCAATAGTCTTCTTATAATTCTCCTCCAATCGGGCATACTTCACCCCGACAACAACAAGCTCTTTGGTTTTGGAGTTCATCGACACTTCCAAAGTATTTAATCTTTCAGCAGGGGCAGCCTCGTGATTGGATGCAACAAGAACAACATTATGGACTTTAGCCTATTTGGCCCAAGCCTCTTCAAATTGAACCCTCAACGAGGTGATCTCTTGGCAAATGGTCCCTACTTCTTGCTCGATTTGCTGCAGTCGAGCCTCTAACATAACAACCTTAGTAGCTTTAGCTTCCAATTCTGAGAGGCGAACAACAGTTTAGTCCCGCTTGGCCAAAAGATCCCACTGAGAGGTAAGTTCCTCTTTATCTCGAATCAACCTTTGGAGGCCTTCGAAAGCAATAAAATTGGCATGTGAAATAGGAAATGCAAACTCCGAATAATATTATATCAAAGGTAGAAGAATATCAAATGAAGCAAAGAATATATCATTGCAGCATTGTGCATGGCATTGTTTAACAAGCACTCTCCCGAGAGAGCTTGTATCTTTTCCGTATCTTTGTCTAAAGCTAAAGGCTTCAGATAGTTAGCTAGTTAAACCGACACGGACAACAAACTACATTCGATAGAGTCCGAGAGAGTAACACTCCTCCTCTTTTGCAGATCTTCTAAGGGGCAGCATACTTTTGCCCCAAGTTCCCATTGTGAGCACGTGATTTTTGCCTTACATGAGAATTACTCCCAAAAAATTCAAAATAAAATAGTTTTTGTGTTGTGTGTGATTTTTGTGGATTTTGTGTTATTTTTATTTATCTGTGCGTGTTTATGTTTAAAATTAATAGAAAATACAAAAATATATGTCGCGTGCGCGCAATTCGGAGTTCAATTGTGCGTTTAGGAATTAACTGAACCGTGTTTAAGTTTTAAAGAAAAGAAAATTACAAAAATACGTATTCATTGCCTTGGTGTCATTTAATACAATTGTGTGATTTGGTATTTAATTATGTATGTTAGTAAAAATTAATTGTGTTACAAGTTAATCTTATTATATATATATATATATATATATATATATATATATATATATATATATATATATATATATATATATATATATATATATATATATATAGTAGTCTAGTTGTAGGAAATGAAGAGATAGGGAGAAACCCAATTTCAACACAACAAGGCCCAAAAAAAATGCCCCAAATCGTCCCTACCCGGCCCAGTTAATCCGCCCCAATCCCAAACGACCCAGTTGATCTGGACCGTTGGATTTTGTTATCCAACGGCCCAGATTAATCAATCCATTCTCGAATACTCAGACCGTAACGTAATCAAACGACGTCGTTCCATTTTAAGTAAAGAGATCCAAGCCGTCAATCAGCGTGGATCTGACGGATCTCATCAATCGCCCCAATCGTTTGATCCTGGCCGTTAGATTCTCATCATCCAACGGCCAAGATTAAAACATTAATTTAATTACCCAGAAACCCCCCCCCCCCCCCCCCCTAACCCATTTTCATTCCTCAGACCCCCCCATCCCCCTTCGTCTCTCTCTCTCTCAACCTTCACAAACAACAAACCCTAGCGCCGCCTCCTCTCCCTTCGCCTGAAAACCCGGCGGCAACAACGCCGCCGGCCACCAACTTTACACCATACATTCGCCTCAACATCCCCAATCCAAACCTACACACCATCTGCGTCGAATCGATCCGGAATTTCTCGAATCTTCATTTGAAGATTCGAGTTAAACTCGAACCAACGCCATTGGACTCCAAATTCGTACCAACCGTTACCCAGACTTTCCTCGTGACCAAACCAAGCTTGGTTTGGTTCGAATCCGGCGAGAAGTGTTCGAACCCCAAATCCCCTCTCAAGAACCCTAGAATTCGAGAATTAGGGTTTTTGGTCCATTTAGCAGCAATTGAAGCTAATGGATTTTAATTGAAGTGTTTTCATTTGAAAACACTTCAATTAAAGTCCGTTTAACTTCAAAAATGCGAAAATTTGAATCTTTGGGGCCGGGTCCGTCCGATGTCGACTTCTTTGGAGGTAATTTCTTCCGTCTTGTATATTTCGATTAGGTATTTGTTTTGTTGTATACATTTATTTAATTCAAACCTTGAATTCTTAGATTTGCTTCTTGGCCGCCCCTGTTTTCACTTCATCTCCAAAGACCTTTTATTTGGTCGATTTGTGTTCTGTTATTTGTTCGAGTGTGCCTGTTATAGAATAATTATTCGTTTTGATTAAGGTCGTAAGCGTTCAATTCATACTGGATTGGTTCTGTGTCTCTGCTGAAATACATGAAATCAAACTGTAGATCGCCCATTTGTTATTGATTATATATGTTAACATCGACTAATCAATGTGGTCGGTTAGTTTCGTAGGTCTTGTTTATTAGCATTCTAGGGCAGACTTGGATGCTATAAGCACTGATTGAATCAAGTCCTCTTCTTTTGGGAACTGTTTTGTGATAAATTAGATAGTTGTGGGTAGTATAGGGTTAAAGGGTGTAATTGATGAAGGTAGTGCATTAGGACTGCTGGTGGAACCTGCTGTACAGCAGAGTTCACCACCAGTTGTCCCCTGCTACTAATTTTTAATTGATGAACCCATGCCTAGACATAGTGTAGTGGTAAAAAACAGAGGGATGGGTTCAGCAGAGAGAGGGATGGGCAAAAGGGTTTAAATTAAGGTCTTTGTACCATTAGGGGGAAGGGTTTTAGCTATAAGTATAGCATTAATCTGAAACAGTAGGGGGGATACACAGACTTTAGATAAAAACACACACACACACAAACTTTAGAGAGAGAACACTGGGATATACATTCACAGCATAGATATTCACTTAGACTCATACGAATACAGTAGTATTCACTGCCTATTGGGTGCTCCTGCTGTGGCTTCTTGTTCTTCTGTTACTGCTGTTTCTTGTGGTTGTACTGTTTGTTGTCAAGACTGCTGTTAGTTGTGCTTGGCTATTGCTGAGTGTTGTGGTGTTTGGGCCACTGTTGGTGTTGAGTTTGGTTACTACTGTTGGTTTGTTTGCTGGTTGGTTTTTTGTTGCTGTGGTTGTATTGTTGTTACTGCTGGTCGTGGTTCTTTTACTGGTTGTTACTTGGTGTGAATGTTTGGTTCTGCTACAATTGGCCCTGGGTTATCGACTGTTTTGAACTGCACTTGGATTGTGTTGTTGGTGCACGCTTGCATTGCTGTTGTTGTTGTTCATTGTTACTGCTGACTCTGTCTTTGCTTCACTGTTTTCAAATTTTCCAGGTATACTCTACCCCCTGGCAATAGGAAGTTCGACAATTGCACCTATACTGTTTTGCAGAATCAAGTGATGCTATTTTTACAATATGATGCCTTTGTTTTCATTTGATATTCGTAATGTTGAAGAGATAGACTCATCATAAATGAACTTGCATTTGATATTAGATAAGATAGTTCAAACTCAACGCTTGGTAATACTGGACTATGAATAATACTGTTTCAGGTGTAAATTGTCACGTTGAAAATTGGGTAATGAGTAGTTAATAGTAGAAGCTTGATGTTATTGCTGTAAATTTAGTTGTTTAATGTTTAGTAGTTATAGTGTTAATTTTAGTTTTTGCCTATGCCATTGAGGTTGATATTAGAGTCACACTTAGGAATGAATTCACAAACTAACAACTCCGTCTCAATCCCTTTTATAAGATAATTAATATGTTGTTTAAATTAATGTTGATAAGATAAGAAGTAGTTTATGCGATGGAGATTCACGTTAAAAGCGAATGTCATTAATACTTAGGCAGATTTACATTCAGAAAAGGACGAATTAATTACTACTTAGGATCTATAAGTATCTACCTAATCATGTTATGAAAATTGGAGTTTGTAGAGCAACATACGAAAGGCTGGTATACGGATGGGCTTTAAGTCAAGTTCGCTCGACCTCTTTTATATTGGGCTCATTTGAAGTCCAAAGCTTGAATCTCATTTAACTACAAAATTAAAACAGCCTCCCTTCAAAAATAAATTAGGACCTTCGTTCATTTGTAGAGATCGCTTAAATAAAAAATCATAGTCATGTTAGGTTCGACCTTAAATAAAAAAAATGAGACGAGCCTCGCCGCACAAAATATATAATTGCGGGGCCCTCAAATAAGTGTCATGAGAACTTAGACTTGGAAGGACTGTTTAGCGAATTTCATGGTCTTTTCCCAAAGTTAAACAGACGATAGACTATTTAGGCACGATTTG
>JASVEL010003309.1:0-105483 GCA_032618575.1 Nicotiana noctiflora
TATGGAAAGATATAGAAAAACGTTATGGTGAACCAAATAGATCCAAAGTCTATCAAATTCGCAAATCTCTGTCTTCCATCTCTCAAGGAAACTCCAACATTGCTGCCTATTTCTCTAGAATCAAAAGATTATGGGATGAACTAGCTTACTCTGTCACTTATCCTAATTGTGTGTGTGGTGTAAAGAAGCATTTCAAAAATTGGAAGAAGATCAGAAATTGCACCAGTTTTTAATGGAGTTAAATGAAACTTACACTATCATCAGGAGGAATATTTTAGCAATGAAACCTTTTCCAGACATTGATACTGCATATTCTATGCAACTCAATGATGAATATCAATGTGAGATTCAATCTTCAGCACCTTCTTTTTCTCCTGAAACTGCTTCTTTCTCAACAAATGTTCAGAAACCATATCATGGACCTACTAATGCTGCAATGCAAATGTCTTACCAGCAGAAAGTTGTTTTTGAATCCAAAAGGTCTAATTTGATATGCAAGTATTGCAGAAAAACTGGCCACACCATAGAAAAATATTACAAACTGCATGGCTACCCCAATGGTGGTCCTCCTAATAGTTTTCAATCAAACAAATTCAAGAAGACTACAGCTTATGCTCATGTATCAGACTCTCAGAAGGCAGTTACTCTTGATGCTCCTATTTCTGATAATCTCTCTGATCAGTCTACCAACAATAATCATGGTTTTACAAAGGAACAATATGAACATCTGCTGAAATTGTTCCATCAAACCAAGCTCTCATCAGAAGACACTAACATTTCTGGATCTGCCAATTTTGCAGGTTTGGTACACTTACTGGATGTTAGAAACTATTATTTTTTTACTTGCAATGTGTCTAGATTAGAAGGTGATCCTTGGATAATAGATTCTGGTGCAACAAATCATATGGCACATAACAAATCTCTCTTAATCAACCTGAAACCTTTAGTAACTCCTTACTTAGTGATCTTGCCAAATGGTTATAGGGCTAAAGTGACTTGTTCGAGATCCTTACCTCTGTCTAGTCATATGATTCTACATAACGTCTTGTTTGTGCCTTCTTTTCAATATAACCTGATTTCTTTATATCAACTTCTGTTACAACTGACTTGTAAAGCTCTTTTCTCATCCTATGATTGTGTTTTACAGGGCCCTTCTCTGAAGAGGCCTCTGGTTCTTGGTAAAATCTCCAATGGGCTCTACCTCTTCCAGGCTGATTCTTTTCTGCCTTGCACTTCTGCTACTTCAGTTGGTGAAGTTGTTTCTACTGTTTCTGCTACTTCAGTTAGTTGTGCATCCGATTCTATTTCCATAAACACTGTAAATACCATTGAAGCTAATAAAACTGTTTCTACTGGTGTGCAACCTGCTCCTCCTACTTTTGATTTTGATATGTTTTGGCATCTCAGACTTGGTCATATTGAAATCAATTTCTCATATTAAAGACAAGTTATCCAAGAAACAGTCTTTTGTTTGTAATATTTATCCTATGGCTAGGCAACAAAGGCTTTCTTTCCCTGATAGTTCTATTAAAACCACCAACCCTTTTCAACTTGTTCATGTAGATTTATGGGGCCCTTATCATACTCTAACTTACAATGGTTTCAGATATTTTCTTACAATTGTAGATGATTTTTCAAGGGCCACTTGGACTCATTTATTGTCTACTAAGTCAAATGTATTTACTCTTTTGAAATCCTTCATATTTTTTGTTCAAAATCAATTCTACTCTTTTGTTAAGACACTTAGGTCTGACAATGCATTTGAGTTGGAGTCTAGTGCTGAAGCTGCCTCATTCTATTCCTCCCAGGGTATTATACATCAGACTTATTGTCCACACACTCCACAACAAAATGGAGTTGTGGAAAGGAAGCATAAATATTTGTTAGAGACTGCTAGATCTCTCTTGTTTCAATCTAAGTTGCCTCTCAAGTACTGGGGGGAATGTCTTCTCACTGCTACTTACCTTATTAACAGGTTTCCAACACCACTGTTAAATCATAAAACACCTTATAAGTTGTTGTATGCTCAGCCTCCTTCTTATTCTCACCTAAAAGTTTTTGGTTGTCTATGTTTTGCTGCTGTTCCTAAGCCTTATAGGGACAAATTTCAATCATGGACTATTACTTGTATTTTTCTTGGCTATAGTATGACTAAGAAGGCATATAAGGTGCTCAACTTGACCAAGCACAATGTATTTTTTTCTAGGGATGTCATTTTCCAGGAGTCTATCTTTCCTTATTCTATCTCTTCTCCCCCTACTTTCTTTCCACCTTCCATTTTTACTTCTGCTGATTATTCTATTTCTCTTACGGTTTCTACTTCTTCTCCTGTTCATCCTCATGTCCCTACTTTTTCTACTTCCTCTTCTGGTGATCCTCCTATTTCTTTGAGGAGGTCCTCTAGGCTTCATAATCCTCCATCACACCTAAAAGATTATGTTTGCACAAATGTGTCTACTTCTAAGGACTCTAATTCTACTTCTGATGCTTGCTTGTTTGAAGCTCAATTTTATACAAGCTGTGTCTAACCCTGCTTGGCAGGCTGCAATGTTGGCTGAATTTCAGGCTTTAGAGGCTAATAATACTTGGACTATAGTTCCCTTACCTTCTGGTAAAAGGGCAATCTCTTCTAAATGGGTTTATAAGGTTAAACAAAAGGCGGATGGTAGTATAGAAAGATACAAAGCTAGACTTAGGGATACTCAACAAGAGGGGATTGATTTCACTGAAATATTTTGTCCTGTTGTCAAACTTACCACTATTAGGTTCTTGCTCAGCCTTGCTGTTAAGAAACATTGGACTATTTTTCAATTGGATGTGAATAATGCCTTTTTACATGGTGATCTGGATAAAGAGGTATATATGAAAATACCTCTAGGCCTGCAAGTTGTTTCATCTGATTCTTCTGTCCCTCTAGTGTGTAAACTTCACAAATCTTTGTATGGCCTTCAACAAGCTTCAAGGCAATGGTATGCAAAGCTTTCATATGCTCTTCAGTCAAAAGGGTACATTCCTAGTAAGAATGATTATTCTTTGTTTACTAAACTGGTTGATGGTTCCCTCACTATTGTAGCTGTTTATGTTGATGATATTTTGTTGACTGGTGATGATCATGCTGAAATTTCTGCCTTGAAACAATTTTTGGATGATCGATTCCGGATCAAAGACCTGGGGGAAGCTCACTACTTCTTAGGTTTTCAGCTTATTAAGCATCCTAATGGCCTGCTGGTCACTCAACAAAAGTTTCTTTTAGATTTACTTTCTGAGTTTCATTGCCTCTTTGTTAGTTCTGTTGCTTCCCCCCTGGATATGCATTCTAAGTTTGCTGCTGATTCTGGAGACTTGCATCCAGATCCTTCTTTATATAGAAAATTAGTTGGCAAGCTCAATTATCTTCAACATACTCGGCCTGACATTTCTTACAGTGTTCAACACCTTAGTCTGTTCATGTCCCAACCCAGAGTACCTCATTTTGAAACAGGCTTACATGTGTTGAGATATTTAATGGGTACATCTGATTTGGATTTGCTGTTCAATGCCTCTTCTTCTTTTGCCTTGACGGGCTATTGTGACTCTGACTGGGCCAGTTGTTCTTCCTCCAGGAAGTCTGTTAGTGGTTTTGTGTTATTATTAGGCGGTCGTCCTATTTCCTGGAAGTCCAAGAAGCAGACTACTATTTCACTCTCTTTAGCTGAAGCTGAGTACAGGGCTTTAAACCATTTAGTTGGTGAAATTGTTTGGCTGGTCAGATTGCTGGATGACTTTGGCATTTCTTCCCTCACCCCTGTTCCAGTATTCTGTGATAATCGTTCTGCTATCCGTATTGCTCACAATCCAGTGTTTCATGAGCGGACTAAACATATCGAGATTGACTACAATTTTGTGCGTGAAAAGCTTCAGTCTGGCCTCATTACTCTACATGTTGTTTCTACTACTTCCCAGCTAGCTGATATTTTTACTAAAGCGTTGCCTGGTGTTTCTCATTGTTCTCTCATATCCAAGCTTGGCCTGGTTCCCCATTCCAGGTGGGGTGTTGGACAACAAGATTCAGCCCATATCAAAGACACGGGCCCAATGGCTCACAACCCGAAAGACTTTATTACTTAGTCATATTTATACTTGTAATTTTATTTTTAGCAATAGCCATTTTTTCTTTTACACACATAAGCATCTTCTATATATATATATATATATATATATATATATATATATAGTAGGCTGTTTTGTAAAGCAGAAGAGATTTCAGTTTTATCTCTGATAATAATAAGAAAATCCCTTTCTTCGATATTTCTCAAAACTAGGGTTCTGATTCATTTCTTTCTCAAAATTGATTCGTTTATTTGATTGTAACAACTATATCGCAGCCACTACTTCCTCATTATTAGAGAGGAAGATATTATTGAGACACTACATTATTCGTCGTGAGTTTTACTATAAATTCAGTACTAGTTATTGCAAATAATAACTATAATACGTTATCTACGACATCAAAAGGGGCAATCAGTGCCATAGTTGTATTCGGGCACTGATTGCCCCTTTTGATGTCGTAGATAAGATATCATAGTTATTATTTGCAATAACTAGTACTGAATTTATAGTAAAACTCACGACGAATAATGTAGTGTCTCAATAATATCTTCCTCTCTAATAATGAGGAAATAGTGGTTGTGGTATAGTTTGTGTATGGCAAACTACTTCAGCGTATATGATATCGGCCTACATATCATATTTGTCGTGTTGTACGTTCGCTATTATGGTTAAGTGATTAAACACTTAAAGACCTTAGCTAATATCAGAACCTAACTAGTAGTACGATTCTAATATTAAGATAATTGTGTAATCACATGTTGAACTTTCATTTCCTCAAGTCTCTAGCAAATCATAACGATGATGTTAATCATAAGCATATTTTAGGCTTAAATTTTTTGAAGGTTATCATTTGTGTATGTACAGTTCAAATATCATTTGTCATACATGATCAAGTATTTATAACGGTATTATGAAAAATTTATAATGATAATAATATGATGATATAATTTGTTAAATATTTATATTTCTTAGAGAATACTAATATTGTGTATACTCTCATATTTATTACATATGCTTATTTATTAAAATAAATATGAGAGTAAACACAAAAATTCAACTAATGTAGATATCTGGAGTAATTCAGACTTTTCCCAATTTATGTTAATACTTATCATTTAACATAACTCCAACTAAGGTTTAAATTACTCCTTGAGTATAATCATATACCAATGTGATAGGTTGATGGAGATTAGATAAAATATGATTTGGATTGTACCTACTGGCAATAGGACCGTCAAATAACTATCTCATGTAACATCCTTACTAATATAATACTTCTTACGTTGTATAATGTCAGTCGCTCCTTAACTATTTGCAAACTACAAGTCATGGCTAATACTTCATAATTTACTTATATCCTATATATTAGACTAGATTTTATGGCAATTTTAAATTACAAGTAATATATTGGCTTATGTTAAGTGTAATCGAGTTAACTAGTATCATAAGTTAACTGATGCGTATTACAATAAACTAGTAATATAATTTAGCAATATATATCGTGGTTGTTATTTAGTAATTGACCGTCTATGAATATTATTTCATTCGTATACTAGGACGCATCGGCCTACGACAACCACATAAGTCCATTGGACTAATACGATTGTAGTAATAGGAACTTCCGTTTATATATCGTGGTAGGCCGATGCGTCCTAGTATATGAATGAAATAATATTATATCGTGGTTGTTATTTAGTAATTGACCGTGTATGAATATTATTTCATTCATATACTAAGACGCATCGGCCTACGACAACCACATAAGTCCATTGGACTAATACGATTGTAGTCATAGCAGATTGGGAGTAATGTCATACGTTCATACTAGGACGCATCGGCCTATGACAACCACATAAGTCCATTGGACTAATACGATTGTAGTCATAGGAACTTCCGTTTATATATCGTATCGGGAGTAATGTCATACGTTCATACTATGATGTATTGGCCTACGACAACCACGAAATAATATTCATAGATGGTAGTCATAACAGATTGGGAATAATGTCATACGTTCATACTAGGACGCATCTGCCTACGACAACCACATAAGTCCATTGGACTAATACAATTGTAGTTAGTAATTGACCGTGAATGAATATGATTTCATTCATATACTAGGACGCATCGGCCTACGACAACCACATAAGTCCATTTGACTAATACGATTGTAGTCATAACAGATTGGGAGTAATGTAATACGATCTGTAGTAGGACGCATCGGCCAACAACAACCATATAAGTCCATTTGACTAATACGATTGTAGTAATATGACCTCCCGTTTATATATCGTGGTTGTTATTTAGTAATTGGCCGTGAATGAAAAAATCTGTTTTCGAATTCTGATTATTTCATTCCTCTCAACTTGGGGATTCGGGATCTAGGTTACTAGGCCCGAATTACGAAATCAAAATCATCGTGCATCTTTATTCCTACGACCTCAACGAAAAATGGAAAGCTGATGCATCCTAGTGTGAACGTATGACATTATTCCCTGAAATAGTATTAAATACCCTTTCCTTTTGAGCATTCTCCAGAATTGTATACCTAATTAATATTTAAAGATAATTATTAATAATGGATGCAAATTCCAATATGTGTAAATTTGACTAGCAATTCGGGCAGTTAAGGAATGAAATTGATATACTTCAATAAATTACTAATCCCTGAAATAGTTATTGTATTTCCGTTTACTTATTGAACTTATAATAATCTCACCCTAATGTAACTATTACACAATTTAGGTCTACATTAGTGTAAAGGTAACATCAAATTACAATGTATGATAAAAAAATATTTATCATAGTTAGTATATATAGTAATCTCTACAAAACATAAAGGAGGAATTTAGTGCCATAGCCGAGTTTAATAGGTAATTAAGTATATTTCCTAATAAACTTAAATCCTGAACTATGTCCATACAAATAATAAAGTATGTGATAATAACAAGAACCTATGGTTTAGTAATTATCACATACTAATGTCTTTACAGTTGTTATTAGTTCATATTAGAGTTGAATCAATATGGCCAATCATATTAGTATACTAGAAGTTATAATATTAAGATACATTTAGTATTTTATATTGTAATCGTATTCAGCCATAGCAGGTACATTAGAATAGTAAATTATATAGAAGTATCTATCATGATATATTACTTTACTTGAACATTTTCATTAACGCCTTTCGCTTATAGACAGACAGAAAGCAAAAAGAGAGCCCGAGGTGCATGATATCGGCCTTATAATACACAAGGATATTGTGTATTATAATTTGGATATCCAAATTATAATCTTATAATCTTATAACATGAGATGTAAATATGAAAGATATATTTAATTATCATGTAATCATATATAAATTCATTGAAAGTTGATTGTAATTAGGAATCAATGGGTAAACGAAATAATGCCTTAGTTATTATATGGATGGAATATGGATATAACTTTATTAATCATAGGTTCTTGTAATTATCACATATTATAACTAGTATACGAACCAATGGTAATTTATAGTAATTTACAATTATGCAATATTCACTTGGCCTACCTACTCATATGTATATACTCTTACTGATTTAGTGCATTGATAAAAGGAGTAAAGGTAACTTCAATAAATTACTAATCCCTGAAATAGTTTTTACCACGGTAATGTGACATAGGCGCCAATGTACAATTTTCATATATCTCCATAGACACAACGTCCATCCCAAAAACTATTACTAACTACTAATATGAAGCGCATGTTAGAGTAGTAAATTCCAAGGTGGAAGGATCTGGGGGCTTTGATTATTAAATGAAGTAATATTAAAATAGACTATGAAATATGATTCCATGCGCCTCCTACAGATTTCTTAACCATATTTTTTGGTTAAATGTTAACCGCTTCAAAGAGAAATATGATTGTATTACAGTATATCATAAAGTATAATTGAAATATGATTGAAATATTGTGGTCCAACGTTATTTAAATATTATTTAGGGAGAGGATGATGGGTTTACGCGAACCCACCCCCTTCCAAGTAAATCCGCCCCTGTTAGCAGCTAGCTATTATATGGGTCAAAATCTGCCCAAATAATGATCAATAGGAATAGTAAGAAGTCGACCCAACCATGGTCTCACCCACGAGGCATAATGGCGGTGAGTATCACAGTCATGGCCGATATAGGTGTTTAACCAAAATATTGAACTTCGATTAAAACTAGAAAATAATAGAAAAATCGGGTTACTGATTATCAAGAGACCGAAAAATTGTAGTAGGCTTTCAATAATTAGAATTGACAGAAAGAAAGATTGTATTTCAGTGATTGATGTGTGTTACAAGGGGTTTAACTTCCTCCTCTTATAGCTGACTCTAGAGGGAGGAATAAAACGTAAGATTTAATGAGCAATAAATTACATTAAATATGTTGTTACACAATCATTTTAAATAAATGTTGATCCTCTACCGTATAGGGTATTTAATGTTTGAATTTAGACTCCTTTCTACCTTCAGATCCATGCTTCTAATGATTTTTGACCCGTTGCTTCTAGATGTTTTGAATAGATACGAAGCTCGTGTCTATTTTTCGTTGATGTTCTTCATCTCCGTAATTACGTTCTTACCTGTTCTAAATAGGTACGGGACTTCTTAGCCAAGTACGGGCCTTCTTAATTAAATTTCACCCCGTGCCTATTTTACTTTTTCGTATCTCCTCCTCAAAATAATAAAATTCCTTGTTTGATATTCCACGTGTCTTGCCACGTCATAAAAAAAAATTTCCCAATACAGATAGTCCCCCCACTTTCTATTTATTTATCGTTTAAATATATGGGAAGTGGTATCTTACAAAACGGAATTTTTGAAATCATAAATGTTGTGTCAGTGTTGGCGCTTCAATTGTCTCCTCCATTTAATGCTCTTTACACGTGTTGCCTTCTGATTTGACCCTGCAGCCCTACACCCCTTTTTTCTAGGCTTTCTTAACCTTTCTTTTCGAGAAGTGACAGTTCTCCTTAATATAGTTTTTCATTTATACCTCTTTAGTTTTACTAGTTGCCTCTTTACCATACTCTGAATCTTCATCTTTCTTCTGCATCCAGTAATCCCTTTTTCTATTCTTCCAAGAACCAATTTTAATTGGCAATGGCGTCTTCAAAATCTAACCCCAGAAAGATCCCGAACCTTGCTCAGTTTCATGATGCCCCTTCTTCACTCAGGCTTAGCAAAGACAAAGAGGGAAGACTTCGTTCTTCAAGGTCATCGCGCGAGGGGTTATCTGGTAATACCCCTTCTTCTCCAAACCCGAATGTCTCAAGTTCTTCTTCTAAAGTTTCTCCCTCTAAAGGTAAATAACTTTTTGACCCTTCTTCAGAACCTATGATTGAGGACATTGTTCCCAGTGATTTATCCTTCTCGAGTGATAAAACGTCACTCTTGAATCAAGCGGAAAAGTTGGATAAACTTGATGCTTATGTTTCTCTTATAACCGAACTCTCAATTTGTCACGACCTTAGTTCACCAATCGTGAACATGTCATGACGGCACCCCGTCCCCACGACTAGGTAAGCCTAACACGTTGCGGAATATACAAGTTTATGAACATTAAATAAGAAATAGCGGAAAAATAATATAAAAAGAAAATGTAATCCGTGCCGCTTGGCACATACACCCGTCAAACACACTATATAAAACACCACCAAGACCCGGAATCCCACGGGCAACACAGACTAAAAGAGAATATACAACTGTGGCTCTATGTGTAAAGAGTATCTAACAACGAAATCAAGGAAAATGTCAACTAATACTATCAGAATGGAAGGAAAGCCTCCGGATCCGCGGACGTAGCAGATCATACCTCGAGGTCTTCCAAAAAGCTGCAGAATCACCTAGTACGAGCCTGTCCTGATGTACCTAGATCTGCACAACGAAAGTGTGCAGAAGAGTAGCATAAGTACACCACGGCGGTACTCAGCAAGTGCCAAGCCTAACCTCGATGGAGTAGGGATGAGGAAGGCCAGGGCCCTACTGAGAGATACAATAATAAAATGATAATGACAAAATAAGCAGTTTAAATGATAGAAATTTCCGAAATAACAACAATAAAGTGATTACTGCAACCATCTACAATTAAGCTAACAACAAGTAACAAACTCAATTAACAAGTCCAGGACCTGTGGGAATTGAACCCACAGTCCCATTAACAGTACCCCTGGGTCTCCGGGAATCTAACCCGCAACCCATGTCGTAATACCTCGAGATGTGTCTCAATGATCACAGGATCTCCGAGAATCGAACCCGCAGTCCGTATCTCAATAATATATCAATAACTCAGGATCTCCGGGAATTGAACCCGCAGTCCATATCTCAATACTCAGGATCTCCGGGAATCCAACCCGCAGTCCATATCTCAATAACTCAGGATCTCCGTATCTCAATATCTCAGGATGTGTCTCAATATCTCAGGATCTCCAGGAATCGAACCCGCAATCCATATCTCAATAATTATATCAATAACTCCGGGTCTCCGGAAATCGAACCCGCACCCCTTGGATCTCCGGGAATCGAACTCGCAATCCACAAACAATACCACTCCAGGTCTCTAGGAATCGAACCCACAGCCCCGGGATCTCCGGGAATCGAACCCGCAGTCCACCAACACAACAAATAAAGAAACGCACGGGGAGAATATAATATGCAAAACTACAACTTCACCAAAAAATAGTATCAACAATTTTTCAAGAAGTTCAAATAAGACAATTAGGCAAATAGACAGATAAATCCTTTCTAGTCATGCTTTTCTAGTGATTACCAGGTAAATGTAATAATTTAATCAACTAAGAACAGGAATATCACTAATCGGACAATTCAAGTAAAGTGAGTTACAACAACCAGCGCATGTACACACCCGTCACCTCGCGTACAAGGCTTTTCAACTATCACATAATATCCTTGGGGTGAAGGTTCCCCCACACGAGGTTAGACAAGCCACTTACCTCGACTCCGGTACAAAACCGCTAAGAGACAACTCTCTTGCCGCGAATGTCGGCTTCCACATGCGTAGTATCTAATAACAATCAATAGAATCACATCAAAATAGGCCAATTGGGCATTACCCAACCAAAACAATTCAAAATACACCAAAACCCACAAGTTGCCAAAACCCGACTTTCGGTACGCTTCTCGAAAAATTACGAAAGTTATATATTCGGGTTCCTTATCTCAACACGAGTCCGTTCATATAAAATTTATCAAAATCGGACTCCGTTTGCCCATTCAAATCAAAGATTTCCTAAAATTTAGGCATAGGGGCTCAAACCCTCCATTAATCCTCCATTAACAGTGAAATAATCATGGAGAAACATCAAAATAAAGTTCTTATATTTACCTCCTTGATGAGACGAGAACAACACCACGAAAATCACCTCAATCGGAGCTCTAGAACTCAAGTTATGCCCAAAATACTAAACTTCTCGATTTTAAACACTGACCAGGCCCATTTTCCGCTTTTGCGGACACTTTTCGCATAGGCGGGACCGCTTTTGCGGTTCTATTTCCGCTTTTGCAGTTCCGCATCCGCGGTCAAATTCCGCTTCTGCGGTTCTGACAGACACCAGCATTTTTCTCGGCACGAAAATGAGCATAACATCCTCATACAATGTCCAAATTCGACGATTCTTTTAGCTATGGCTCCGAAATTACGATACGGATCTAATGGTTCAAACAAAACTGAATTTGGAGATCATTTACCTAATATGGTACCCCTTTATGTTCAAAGAAGCAAAGGTTGAAACATCAAATAAGAGCGTGATCACAACCCGAAACACACCCGAGGCCCCCGGACCCCAATCAATCATACCAACCAACCCCAAAACACATTAAGGACTTGCTCGAGGCCTCAAACCACATCAAACAACTCTAAAACCATGAATTACACCCCGATTCAAACTTTATGAACTTTGAAGTTTTCAACTTCTATTTCCGATGCCGAAACCTATCAAATCGCATCCGATTGACTTCAAATTTTGCACACACGTCCAAAATGATATATCGAAGCTACAGAAACTTTCGAAATTCCATTCTGACCCTCGGATCAAAATCTCACCTATCAACCGAAATTCGCCAAAATACTAACTTTGCCAATTCAAGTGTAATCCTACACCGGTCATCACAAAAATATTCCGGACACACTCCTAAGTCCGAAATCACCTAACGAAGCTATCCGGACCATGAAATTCGCATTTCGAGCCCGATATCAAAATTTTCACTTCCGGTCAAGCTTCTTAAAAAACCTTCAAATTCCTACCTTTACCCAAATGACTCCAAAATGACCTACGGACTTCCGAATTCATTTCTGATCACGCTCCTAAATCCATAATCACTATACGGAGCTACATCCAGTCTCGAAATTCCAAACGGACATCGATAACGCTGAAATGCACTTCAAGTCAAACTTATAAAATTTCTTCCAAAATGCTAACTTCCACAATAGGTGCCAAAATGCTCCCGGTTTATCCAAAACCTGAACCGGGCATACGCCCAAGTCCAATATCATTATACGAACCTGCTGGACCCTTCAGATCCTGATTCCGAGGTCGTTTACTCAAAAATCCAATCCAATTTCATTCTTTCAACTTAAAGCTTCTGAAATGGAAATTTTCATTTAAATATAACTCCATCTCCCTGAATTTAGATTTCGACCGTGCAAACAAGTCATAATACCCGAAATGAAGCTGTTCATGGCCTCTACGGAGCGCTAGTACTCAAAACGACCGATCTGGTCGTTACATTCTCTCCCACTTAAACATACGTTCGTCCTCGAACGTGCCGAGAACTATACTGGAGTAGTCTGAAATCATTTTTTTAGCATCTTATGCACCTTCCTATGCTTCCAGAACTCAGCTGAGCACATTAGCCTGATATAATTTGAAGATATTCCCTTTTATTCAAACAAATAAGTCTTAGAGCCTAATTTCAACATCCGGAATTCTATGTCAGGCCTGTTTTCATCAAGAGATCACTCGATATTCCTCAAACGCCGTCCTCAAACATAAATGCATAACCTTGCTGGATTCTTACCTTGCAACACAAAATCCACAGGACCACGATAATATTTTATGATCAAATTAGCCAAAAATTTCAACGAATCAGATGCTCCCATTGCACCTCACAATCTACATAGGGCTCGCTCTAACTTTTACAATACTGACACGACGGAAGAGATGTGCCGATATCCATAACCAACTACTGAATCAACAATTCATTGGGTCTATACTCCTGACAAGATCCATTACCTTGTCCTAAACCAGAGAATGTTCTTTTCCTCTATAATATACTTCATATAATCAGTTTGCACTGACCCCAAATCCCATAACCTCATCTCACCCAGTACGAACTGCTCAGGCGATAAGCCACCTCAGACATAATCAAAAGTCCTGCAAGATGACACAATGTGTCAATAGGCTACTAATTCGTACGTGATACAAAAGGAAGGCGAACACTAGAGAGAACCATTCAACTCTCACACTAACATGGACTTCCTCGGAAAATAGGAAACAGAACACATAAAAGCAATTATGGACACTGAAATAAACATCACACTGTTGCGGCGTGCAACCCGATCCCAACAATATACCCATGGCAGTGTGCCACCCGATCCAAACAATATAACCATGGCGGCGTGCCACCCGATCCAAACAATATAACCATGACGGCGTGCCACCCGATCCCAACAATATAAAACTCACACAAGGAGCCATACGTCGAGCTGAATAGCTCATCACATCAAAATACTGAATATTGATCATAAGCACACTAAGGTGCATGATATCAGACTCAATGAAACATATAGCGATATAAGCTACAAACTCAAGCACAACTGAGGTGCGATATATGATCTGAGTCTCAAGAGACATCATGCTCATATAACATCACCGCTGAGCGGAACCTTAACACATAAGGAATTTACCAAGCCGTCTCACAACTCATACGATGTAATATATCTTTTCATGAATTAACTAACCGTGAAATAAGACCGCGACTATCCCTCCATAAAGGGCGCATTGCTGGAAGAAACACAACCGGCCTGACGCAAGGCTCACTTCCACATTTAAATCTATCCACCGACCTTAAGTCTATCCTGGTCGTGCCAAGCTAAGTCAATAATGTTTCACAGGTCTATAACCCAATAAGCAGAGTGCCATCCAGGCATAAATTCTCAAATGGATGATATCAAAAAGTCCTCATACTTGGTTTAAATTTCTAACCAATCAAGTGACTACATGCCACACCTATACAATCTTCTTGTGGGACAAGCTCCCACCATCTTCCGAATGATTAAACAGGCCTGCACATTCAACCCATCGGTTGCACTAACACTGAAAAGCGATCAGGAGTCCCTAACCGGGATGAAAAGCCCTTCCCACAGAACACTAATCTCAAGTGATACTAACGTTAATACATATCTTACTCAAAACATTGAAACTCCTTTCCTGCTCATCAAAGCTCTTTATATCACATTAATTGACCAAACTACGACCTTGTTCCTTACTTCAAATTCCATGCCACTTACTGCACCTCACGTGCCGATATACGATAGACACGATTTCCATCAAAACTCTAGAACTGACGATAGCCTAATACTTCATCACATAGGATTTCCCATTTAACTCATTTCAGGAGAACTATAGCAACATACATGCGAATTCTCATAACCATCGAATATGCCAATCTCTAAGTAGTGGTCCAAGCCACCATAACCCTTTCCGAGATCCACCTGCTCATAACAGGCCCTAACAGAAGAATACTTCAGAATAACATCAATCACTGCGGCCGACAAGCCTCAAATGCACCGCCACAAATCACATGCATAACTCGATCATGCTGCATGAACCGATCATTGACACCAATATGCTAACTCAATTATGTCTAATCAATCTACTTCTTTCCAGTTTATCCTTGATTGCCTTAGAAATGTTAATATCTCCCTTCAATACCTAACTTATTCCAACCGCACTCACCCCGAGTGACCTTAAATCATGAGGCCATGTTGTCTAAAAGTGACGACCATTTCATGTCTCTCAAATGCTACACCACAAGTCAAAAAATCATAGAACATTTTGTGCCTTACTTCATAATTTGCTTCAAAAGCTTGACTCTGAACTGTACTTATAGACTCAGAATTATCAGGCACCACACTATAGCTCTTGAATTCACTAGGACCGCTATTGAGAGCCATCCGGCTCTGACTTGTCCAAGTATGCAACCAACTCTACTAAATTTTCTAACATGTGAATACCCTCTCGATAAAGCACCCAACGAGATCACTTCCCTCGAAACCTGCACCTATACGAGGCATAAATCATGAATCTTTCCTCAAGTTTGAACATGAGCCAGTAAGGCTAATCATAACATGCATTCAACAATACATATACTCAAATTACCACTCATGGCCCTTTTTCCGTGGCTACAATAACACAATAATACGCTAGTATCCTGAATTCATGCAGGTAATTAACCATGCGACCCCATCGTAAGCGTGGGACTCTCCCACTTAGCTCAAGGCCACTATTACACAACTCTCGAACACATTAGAACCATTCTCTTGAGTCATTTACTCTTATTCAACTGCAATTCACTTGATCCAACGAATATAACCACATGTGCTCTATTAGCGCTTTGACACCATAGGGTATGACCTCATCCCAATACAACCAACCATCTTCTCGCTCCATGCATCGAGCATTCATTACCGCGACAGCTTAAGACATACTGTGATTCTCACACCTAAGAAACACCATGTAGCCTTCACCGAAATCTTCCATGTTGATAATCAAAGGTAGAATTTATTAGGGACACAGGAACATCAAAAGTCTCAACATTATACCATACGAGCCTCAACTCTTGCCCATCCACAAGTTTTCAAGAACTTTTTGAATAGCACCTAAATACATCACAGGCCTAATCTGATATGACACATGACCCATAATTTGATCATTGATAGCGAAATCCTTCCACTTGGCACGAAGCCTTAAGATACATCTTGCTAATCCATGACAATTTTATCATTTGTACATCTTCATCATAAGACAGTCCAAGACATTCGTTTGGTACATGTCCTTCTTAAGATAGTTAAACTCATTTCCCCCAGTATCTCTGCTGGCTGAATCCTTCGCTAAATAGATATCTCATATGAACCATATAGTCTTATTACCACCAACTATCTTCAGATCTATATCCACATTGTGATTCTACCATTACCGTGACGATTAGGCAGTTAAGTAAACCTTCTCAAGACCGTACTTATCAACCGGATGTCAGAACCTAGTGCACCCCCCATGTGCACAATTGAAGATCTCTCAATTCTATTGCATTATCGATATGGATGACACGCGGTAACAATGGTTGAGTAAATTCTTGACTCCCTTGGGATCCCTCTGCAGCGTCACGAACCGTCGGCGCATACTTGATACCGAGCGCAAAAATTTCAATACACGAGTGGATGCAAAAGAACGTATGACATAGGCTCCAACCGAATAAATGGCGCACGATAAGGAATTCAAAGAATTGAAGAGTTTCCTAAACAATTACATAGCCCCTCGTAAATAAATACAGACGTCTCCGTATCGATCAACGAGAATCTAAGTTACCGGTCTGTGTCCCGTGACTCCTATGAACCTAGAGCTCTGATACCAACTTGTCACGACCCTAGTTCACCAATCGTGAACATGTCATGACGGCACCCAGTCCCCACGACTAGGTAAGCCTAACACGTTGCGGAATATACAAGTTTATGAACATTAAATAAGAAATAGCGGAAAAATAATATAAAAAGGAAATGTAATCCGTGCCACTTGGCACATACACCCGTCAAACACACCGTATAAAACACCACCAAGACCCGAAATCCCACGGGCAACACAGACTAAAAGAAATACAACTGTGGCTCTATATGTAAAGAGTATCTAAAATAACGAAATGAAGGAAAAACATCTACTAGAACTATCAGAATAGAAGGAGGGCCTCCGGATCCGCGGACGTAGCAGATCATACCTCGAGGTCTCCCAAAGTGTTGCTGAATCACCTAGTATGAGCCTGTCCTGATGTACCTGGATCTGCACAACAAAAGTGCGTAGAAGAGTAGCATGAGTACACCACGGCGGTACTCAGTAAGTGCCAAGCCTAACCTCGATGGAGTAGTGACGAGGAAGGTCAGGGCCCTACTGAGAGGAAACAATTACAAAAATAATATTAACAATAATAAGCAGTTTAAATGATAATAATTCTGAAATAACAACAATAAAGTGATTACTGCAACCGTCTACAATTAAGCTAACAACAAGTAACAAACTCAATTAACAAGTCCAGGACCTGTGGGAATTGAACCTACAGTCCCATTAACAGTACCCCTAGGTCTTCGGGAATCGAACCCGCAGCCCATGTCTCAATACCTCAAGATGTGTCTCAATGATCTCAGGATCTCCGGGAATCGAACCCGCAATCCATATCTCAATAATATATCAATAACTCAAGATCTCCGGGAATCGAACCAGCAGTCCATATCTCAATAACTCAGGATCTCCAGGGACTCGAACCCGCAGTCCATATCTCAATAACTCAAGATCTCCGGGAATCGAACCCGCAGTCCATATCTCAATAACTCAGGATCTCCGGGAATTGAACCCATAGTCCATATCTCAATAATGTATCAATAACTCCGTGTCTCCGGGAATCGAACCCGCAACCCTTGGATCTCTGGGAATCGAACCCGCAGTCCACAAACAATACCACTTCGTGTCTCTGGGAATCGAACCCACAGTCCTGGGATCTCCGGGAATCGAACCCGCAGTCCACCAACACAACAAATAAAGAAACGCACGGGGACAATATAATATGCTAAACTACAACTTCACCAAAAACTGGTATCAACAATCTTTTAAGAAGTTCAAATAAGACAATTAGGCAAATAGACAGATAAATCCTATCTAGTCATGCTTTTCTAGTGAATACCAGGTAAATGTAACAATTTAATCAACTAAGAACAGGAATATCACTAATCGAATAATTCAAGTAAAGTGAGTTACAACAACCAGTGCATGTACACACCCGTCACCTCGCGTACAAGGCTTTTCAACTATCACATAATATCCTAGGGGTGAAGGTTCCCCCACACGAGGTTTGACAAGCCACTTACCTCGACTCCGGTACAAAACCGCTAAGAGACAATTCTATTGCCGCGAATGTCGGCCTCCACATGCGTAGTATCTGATAAAAATCAATAGAATCACATCAAAATAGGCCAATTGGGCATTACCCAACCAAAACAATTCAAAATACACCAAAACCCACAAGTTGCCAAAACCCGACTTTCGGTACAATTCTCTAAAAATTACAAAAGTTATATATTCGGGTTCCTTATCTCAACACGAGTCTGTGCATATAAAATTTATCAAAATCGGACTCCGTTTGCCCATTCAAATCAAAGATTTCCTAAAATTTAGGCCTAGAGCTCAAACCCTCCATTAATCCTCCATTAACAGTGAAATAATCATGGAGAAACATCAAAATAAAGTTCTTATATTTACCTCCTTGATGAGACAAGAACAACACCGCGAAAATCACCTCAATCGGAGCTCTAGAACTCAAGATATGCCCAAAATACTAAACTTCTCGGTTTTAAACACTGACCAGGCCCATTTTCCACTTTTGCGGAAACATTTCGCATAGGCGGGACCGCTTTTGCGGTTCTATGTACGCTTTTGCGGTTTTGCATCCGCGGTCCAATTCCGCTTCTGCGGTTCTGACTACACCAGCACTTTTCTCGGCACGGAAATGAGCATAACTTCCTCATACGATGTCCAAATTCGACGATTCTTTTTGCTATGGCTCCAAAATTACGATACGGATCTAATGGTTCAAACAAAACTGAATTTGGAGATCATTTACCTAATATGGTACCCCTTTATGTTCAAAGAAGCAAAGGTTGAAACATCAAATAAGAGCGTGATCACAACCCGAAACACACCCGAGGCCCCCGGGACCCCAATCAATCATACCAACCAACCCCAAAACACATTACGGACTTGCTCGAGGCCTCAAACCACATCAAACAACTCTAAAACCATGAATTACACCCCGATTCAAACTTTATGAACTTTGAAGTTTTCAACTTCTATTTCCGATGCCGAAACCTATCAAATCGCATCTGGTTGACTTCACATTTTGCACACACGTCCAAAATGATATATCGAAGCTACAAAAACTTTCGGAATTCCATTTTGACCCTCAGATCAAAATCTCACTTATCAACCAAAATTCGCCAAAATAATAACTTTGCCAATTCAAGTGTAATCCTACACCGGTCATCACAAAAATATTCTGGACACACTCCTAAGTCCGAAATCACCTAACGAAGCTATTCGGACCATGAAATTTGCATTTCGAGCCCGATATCAAAATTTCTACTTCCGGTCAAGCTTCTTAAAAAACCTTCAAATTCCTACATTTACCCAAACGACTCCAAAATGACCTACGGACTTCTGAATTCATTTTCGATCGCGCTCCCAAATCCATAATCACTATACGGAGCTACGTCCAATCTCGAAATTCCAAACGGACATCGATAACGCTGAAATGCACTTCAAGTCAAACTTATAAAATTTCTTCCAAAATACTAACTTCCGCAATAGGTGCCAAAATGCTCCCGGTTTATCCAAAACCTGAACCGGGCATACGCCCAAGTCCAATATCATTATACGAACCTGCTGGACCCTTCAGATCCTTATTCCGAGGTCATTTACTCAAAAATCCAATCCAATTTCATTCTTTCAACTTAAAGCTTCCGAAATGGAAATTTTCATTTAAATATAACTCCATCTCCCTGAATTTAGATTTTGACCGTGCAAACAAGTCATAATACCCGAAATGAAGCTGTTCATGGCCTCCACGGAGCGCTAGTACTCAAAACAACCGATCTGTTCGTTACACAATTCCAACCATTAGGAAGGAATGTAATTGGAGAGAAAATCTTCGAGTGTCCATTCCCACTATCCAGCAAAGGATATCTTCTTCTAGGAATGGATATTCATTTGTTTACACTTATCCCTTCACTTGGGGACTGAAACCTGCTGTGGATCCGGTCATCCTCAATTTTTGCCATTTTTTCAATATTTGCTTAGGTCAAGTCAGCCCATTAGTTTGGAGGGCAGTGGCCTGTTTGAGGTTTTTATCTGCAAAGGCCAAGGTTGATTTCACCTTGGCTCACCTCATTCACTTGTACCATCCGAACCTGATGCGTCACGTTTTCTTTACCCTAACTGCAAGGGGTAAAAGGGTTTTGGTAAACCTGGACGACGTTAATGACCGTGGATGGTTTCTTCGTTATATCGCTGTTCGCACGGTGGATTTGCTGGGTGAAACAAACATTCCCTTCCCGAAGAAGTGGAACTTTGCACGTAAGTTTTCTGGTTATCACTTATTTTTGTCTTTAGAGACTTTGATTCTCTCTTTATTCTCATTCCTTTTGCGGATTTTGCACCAACCATGGGGGACGTGGAACCTGTTCCCAACTTCCGTGGTTGGGTAGATTCGATTTTGAAAGTGGCTCCCAGAGAAGAAAGAACTTGGAAGTCTATTTCTTCTCTTGACAACTGGAAAGCGAAAACACACGGTACATATGTTTTTATGATCACATGAGTGTAGTAGATTTAGTTTCCTACAATATGGACTTCATTTTTTTATATCCTTTTGTTTTAGGGTTTGGGAACAAAGGAATGCAACCCGACGTAGCTATGGCTATGCGAGTTGCTGCCAATGCTGCTCTCGATTTGGACAAGACCAAAGCTTTGATAGCAGCAAAGAGAAAGTTGTTGGCAGCTGGTGCTAGCCCGGGGGTAGAGGAGAGGCCAAGAATAAGAAGACGCGAAAATGAGACTGAGAGTGCTCCCGCTCATACCTCTTCAGCTGAGGCTGCTTTGGTTGAGGAAGAACCCACTCCAATAGATCTTAGTGAGCCTCAACCTTGTCTTCTTATCGAAGGAAGCGATTCTGGCCCTGTTTTAAGTGAAGTTCCTTTATCCTCCTCACTTCCCATTTCTCCCAATTCGTTTTCTTCTTCTTTGCCCGTAAGTGTTTTTGACCTTACATTGGGTTCCTCTTCATCACTTTCAACGGGTGTTTCTGCTCCCGTATCTGTTGAAACTCCCGAGCCTGTTTCTATTCAAACTCCCGTACCTTCTACCATTCTTCCTTCTTCTTCCACTACTTCTTCTATTCCCCTATCTTCCTATTTAGTACACTTGGAAACCGGCCCGAGTAGCAGTGGTATGATTATGAGAAAGGTCACACTCGAAGTACCTACTTCTCACAGCTTTTGAGGAAGACCGGTGGCTCAGATGTGTGGTTGGAGCCTTTGATAGGGGATTTGGAGAGAAGGAAGATGGAAGACCATAGCTTCTTGTCACTGATGAACGACGTAGTTCATTCGACTCTGAAGGTAATTTCTTGTTGAATATTAACTTCCCCTTCCTCGTAGGTATTTATTTTTATACCTCTATACTTGCAGGCTAAATTAATTAGCACGGAGCTTATGGGGAGGATCTCTGCCTTGGAGAAAAAAGCTCGTGAATCTTCTAAGGTCTCTTAGGAGATTCAATTTGAAGCTCATAATTGGAAGGAGCAATGTGAAAGTGCTCTAATGGATGTAGAGGAGCTTCGAGACGAGAAAGCCCGTTTGGAGCGGGAGAATCATGTTTTAACAACTGACCTGGGATTGTCCCAAGCCGCCTTGAGTCAATTTAGGAATGCCAAGGATGACTTGAATATCTCGTTGTTAAAGGCGACTGAAAAGATCAAAGGGCTCGAAGAACTCATGAAGAGGAAGGAAGATTATGCCAAGGAGTTAGAGCAAAGCTTGAGGCAAGCCCGGGTCGATTTGAAGACTTCCTCGGACAAGATCCATGCCTTAGAAGATTCCAACATTGCTCTCAAGACGTCCCTCGACTCCCAACTAACTGAGCAAGAAACAATGAGGAATTCTCTTGCTATGCGGGAGAAGGATTACGAGGCTTTGGAGAAGGAATATACCTCCCTTGCAGAGAATTTTAACTACAAAATCAACTGGGCCTTTCTTACATCACGTCGTGATGTACTATTGGAGGTTACTCAAGAGGGTTTTGATCTACAATCTGAAATAGCCAAGATCATAGATGTGATTGAGAAAAGTAACCAACCCGAAGGCACTCCCGAGCAGCCTATTAGTATTCCTTCTCCCGTATGTGAGACTTCTGAGGCAGAGACTCCGCTGGATGGTGAAGCTGTTATTGAAGATCTTGGAGTTCCTGAAGTTATCCCCGCTCCTGCTACATCCTCTGACACTCCAGTGACCAATTAATGGACAAGTTGTTTTTTTTTTTTTATGTTTTCCTCTGGTGGTTTTAATCCTTAAAAGGATTTTTTGTAATGAAGTCCCTAGTTCCTAAAATGGGGTAAACTAGTTTAAATATAATCCCCATTTGAATGGTCAAATTTGCTATTTCCTTTTAGGAGTTTACTTAGTACCTCCTTTTGTTCGTGCCTATCTGCGTATTTAGGACTTTATAGAATAATTCTTGCATTTTTATCCTTTTAGAAAATGCTTTATGTTTATACTCGTGGACTTGTCAACACGAGGATTATAAAAGAGGGCCTTTTTATATATTGGCAAATGAAGAAGACGTCTCAACTTCATAAAATGGTGCTATACGATGGAAGAGATAGGAAACACATGTTTTTATTTTTCTCTGTATGAAATAACTTTGCCAATCTTTTTATTCATGAACTTGGGGTAAAGGTTTTTGAATGGTACATGTGTTATAGTACGTCTTTGACTTCCTCGCAATTGTTTTTTGTGCAACAGATTTTTTTTAAAAAAAAATACACAATGTTTTCCCTTACAACCTGTTTTAGCATGTAACTATAGTCATATCTCTATGTATAAAAAAGGACTTGGAAAGAGTCTCCAACATTGAAAAATGTTTGTTGCAGAGTAGAATGTAGCTATCCGTAGCTGTTGCAGCTTTTAGTTTTCCTTTGAACTCCCGTAAGTCTTTATGGTCCCGCGTCTTTTACGGTCCTGCATCTACTTTCTTGCACGAAGCTATCCGTACTGTGCTGTTTCCAAGTGTGCAGGTGCTGTAAAGACGAGGCTTTGAGCAATTTGGTTGTTACTCGTAAGTTGACCCTTTCCCTGAAACAAGACATACATGAGATTTTGAAAATATGGCTTTTAGATGTAGACTGTCTACCCGTATGCATTTCCATTAGATCATTGTAACCTTAGGCTTAGAATTTATGAGTATTCTATTTTGCCATGCAGGTTGTATCTCATCATTTGGTTTCGTGCCTAGCATCTAAAGCCGTTAGTAAAATCATAATAGAGAAAAATTAAATCTATGTGAAGGTACTTGACCATATTTAATTTCCTAAAAGTAGTATTTTTCAGATGTACAACATTCCAATGTGAAGGAAGAATTTCTCCGTCCATGGTTTCTAACTCATATGCTCCTTTGCCTACCACACTCCGAATTTTGTATGGCCCTTCCCATGTTGGACTTAACTTTCCTGAATTAGCAGCCTTCATGGATTGAAACATCTTTTTGAGCACAAAGTCCCCAGTTTTAAAGAACCTGAGACATGCCCTCCGATTATAGTATCGTTTAATCATTTGTTTTGGGGCTGCCATACTTATCAATGATGCCTCCCTTCTTCCTTCTATCAGATCCAAGTTAACTCGTAACTCCTCATTGTTTGCATCCTCCCTTGCTTGATCGTACCTTATACTTGGTTCCCCTATTTCAACGAGAATCAAGGCTTCTGCACCATAAACCATGGAGAATGGAGTTTCGCCCGTACTCGTTTTTGTAGTTGTCCGATAAGCCCACAATACAGCTGGAAGCACTTTAGGCCAATTATCTTTTGAATCTTGCAACCTCTTTTTTTAATTATTGATGATTATCTTGTTCGTTGATTCTGCTTGACCATTACCAACTGGATGATATGGAGTCAATGTTATTCTCTTGATTTGCCAGCTTTGAAAAAACTCTGTGATTTGTGCTCCTATGAATTGCGGACCGTTGTCGCACACGATTTCCTTTGGAACTCCAAAACGGCATATTATATTTCTCCAGATAAAGTCTTTGACTTCTTTCTCTCGTACCTATTTGAATGCTCCTGCTTCTACCCATTTGGTGAAATAGTCAGTAAGCACGAGTAGAAATTTTACCTAACCCTTTGCTTGTGGTAGTGGACCCACAATATCCATCCCCCACTTCATGAAGGGCCATGGGGCTATGATTGGATGTAACAGCTCAGCTGGCTTATGCATGTTGTTCCCGTACATTTGGCATTTATCACATTTATATATGAAATCGGTTGCTTCTTCTTCCATTTTGGGCCAATAATACCTAGCCCGTATCAATGTTTTTACCAACGATCGGCCCCCACGTGATTTCCACAGTGTCCTTCATGTATTTCCCTCATTACATACTCCATTTGCGAGGGACCGAGACACCTTGCTAGAGGACCTCAGAACATCGTTTCGATAAAGATTTCCTTGGTGTAAACAGTAACGGGCAGCTTTCTTTCATAATGCATGAGCCTTTGTTTTATCATTAGGTACGGTTCCATACTGCAAAAAAGCAATGATTTCATTTCTCCAATCCCATGTCAGATGATTAAAATTTACCTCGTTCTTATCAGGCTCGAGAATGGAATGAGATAAATGTATAATTGAAGCGTTTGCGTCGTTTGCTATATCCGCCACAGATGCGAGATTGGATAAAGCGTCAGCTTCTGCATTCTCATCCCTTGGAATTTGTGTTATCTTCCAAGTCTCGAATTGTCTCACTAATTCGCACACCTTCTCAAGATATTCCTGCATTCTGGTTTATCTAGCTACAAAAGTCCTCAGCACTTGATTTACTACTAGCTGCGAATCACTTTTGATTATGATTTGCTTGATGCCGAGTTCGAGTGCAAACTCCAAACCTGTAATCACAGCTTCGTACTATGCTTCATTGTTAGTGATAGAAGGACATTTTATAGCTTGTCTAATTATTTCACCTGTTGGTGGGATTAAAACAATTCCTAAACCTGCCCCTTTCACATTAGATGAGCCATCAGCAAATAAAGTCCAAATCCCTAGGTGTGCTCCGTTAAAAACCTGTAATTCTTTTTCTGCCTCTAGGTGCATCCCCTGACTAAAATCAACTACGAAATCTGCGAGTACTTGGGATTTTATAGCGGTTCTAGGTTGGTAAATTATCTCATATTCACTCAATTCTATAGCCCATTTTGCTAATCTACCTGACAAATCATGTTTATGCAAAATGTTTCTTAGGGGAAAAGCCGTAACTACAACGATAGGGTGACATTGGAAATAAGGTCTTAGCTTCCTAGATGCCACAATTAGTGCTAATGCTAGCTTTTCTAACTGTGGATACCTGGTTTCCGTATCTAATAAAGTTTTACTTACGTAATAAACAGGAGATTGCTTACCTTGGTCTTCACGAACTAGAACAGCACTTACCGCTACTTCTGAGACTGTAAGATAAATAAGCAGCTTCTCACCTTCTCTTGGTTTTGCCAATAGGGGCGGATTTGACAGGTAGGTTTTCAAATCTTTAAGAGCTTGTTGACAATCTTCGTTCCACTCGAAATGATCTTGTTTCTTTAGAGCAGAGAAAAATTTAAAGCATTTTTCGGAGGATTTAGAAATAAATCTCCCTAGAGCTGTGATTCTTCCCGTCAACCTTTGAACCTCCTTTTTATTTGTAAGGATATCGGGTATTTCTTCGATTGCTTTAATGTGACGACCCAAAGGGTCATCACTTGTCTTATTAATCATTTCAAGCTTCTGAGGTCTTGAAAACCTTATTCTATGTTGCCTCGATTTACATGCACGATCCGAGCATGTAGCCGGAAAGATTTTGTGATAGAAAATATGAATTCTATGAGAAATTTGGATAAAAATGATATTAATATTGATATAGTTGACTTCGGTCAACATTTATGGTAAACGGACCCGGACCCAAGATTGGACGGTCCCGGAAGGTCCGTAGGAAAATATGGGACTTGGACATGCGTCCGGAGTCCAATTCTGAGGCCTAGAGCCCAAGTTATGAATTTTTCTGTGAAATTGTTTTTGATGTAATTGTTAAAGGAAAATGAATTAATTGACCTTGGTATCGGGCTCGTATTTTGGTTCCGACGCCCCGTACAAGTCTTAAATATTATATATGTGCTTTCTGCAAAGTTTGGTGACATTTGGATGTCGTTTGATATGTTTTGGACCTAGAGTTCCAAGTTTGAAAGTTTTGAAAACCAAAAGAATGAAAATCATGAACTTGAGGCTTGATTTGATGAAAATGATGTGATATTGGCGACGTGATCGCACGAACAAGTTTGTAATGTGTTTTTGATGTTGTGTACATGTTTGGTTTGGAGCCCCGAGGGCTCGGGTGAATTTTGGATAGGCCACGAGATCAATTTTTCATGTTAGAAAGTTGCTGTGAGCACCTGATCTGCAGAGTTGGGAAATGCGAACAAATGTTAGCAAATGCGAATTCGCAAATGCGAACAAAAGTTAGCAAATGCGAACTTCCCACTTTTGTGCCTTGGTTCGCAAATGCGAACAAAAGTTCGCAAATGCGAACTTCCCACTTTTGTGCCTTGGTTCGCAAATGCGAACAAAAGTACGCAAATGCGAGCTTCCCATCCTTGGCTTATTTTTCAAATTCCAGAATTTGGTCGGGGTTCGCAATTGCGAACCCCTGCTCGCAAATGCGAACACAAAGACCTTAGCTTATTTTTCAAACTCCAGAATTTGGTCGGGGTTCGCAATTGCGAACCCCTGCTCGCAAATGCGAACACAGAGACCTGTAAATCATGATTTCCAGCTTCATTTTTCATATTTCACAACCCAAAAACATCCATTGGCGATTTTTCACGAACTCCCTCTTCTTCAAAGCAATTGTAAGTCACTTTTTACTTAATTCTTTCAATATCTAACAACATTAAACATGTTTTTCAATAGAAATCAAAGGTTTTCATGGTAGAATTTCTTGTTTTTGGTAGAATATAGGGTTTTTCATGAATTGGGTAATTGGACCTCGAATTGAGGTCCGATTTTGAAACAAATCATATACTTGAACTCGTGGGGGAATGGGTAACCGGATTTTGGTACGAACCCCGAGTTCCGACCATGTGGGCCCGGGGTCGAAATTCACTATTTCGGGCAGAATGTTGTAAAAGTTGTATTTGGCCTTATGAATTAGTTTGTTGAGTAGTATTGATGATATTAAATCAATGGTGTATAGATACAATTGGATTGGAGCCAAATTTGAAAGGAAAAGGCATTGCCACGGATTGAATTGTTCATAAACATTCGAGGTAAGTGTTTGTTCTATCCTAGCTTGAGGGAATAGGATTACGTGCTATGTGTTATGTGATCGAGTGCGGTGTATGGGCTGTGGTGACGAGCATCCATACACTGGCGTCTAGTATTGCCGGGTTGTGGAATTGTACATTATTTTCCCTTGCCGGGACTTATTGCGAAGTGAAATATTGTTTTCCATTGCCGGGACTTTGTTGTGATAATTATTGTGTCCCTTGCCGGGACGGTTCATGATTATTGTTTTCATTCTCTGCCCTTAATCGTGATTGTTATTTGGGTGAGGAAGAGTGATAATGCACGAAGGGTGATGCCGTGCCTTGTTTTACTGTTATTGCACGAAGGTTAATGTCGTGCCTTATTATTGATTATGCATGAAGGTTAATGGCGTGCCTTGTTATTGATTATGCACGAAGGTTAATGCCGTGCCATGTTGTTGATTATGCACGAAGGATCATGCCGTGCCTTGTTATTGAACCATGTACGAAGGATCATGCCGTACCATGGATGTGAGGATGAGAGTAAAAGCACGAAGGGTGATGCCGTGCACTTTATTTGCATATTTGGTGAGGATGAGAGTAAAAGCACGAAGGGTGATGTCGTGCAACTACTTGCCATTCCTTGACTTGATATTACTTGTTTTTCAATTATACTTTGTTTTCCCTTGTGGACTTATTAACTGTTGCTAATTGTTGAGTTCATTTGAGATATTCCTTATTACGTTATTACTTGGTTATTTATCGTTATTTTGTGGTATACATATATATGGAACTGCATAGGTTTATGTGGGTGTCTGGTCCTAGGCTTGTCACTACTTCGCCGGGATAGGCCAGGCATTTACCAGCACATGGGGTCGGTTGTGCTGATACTGCACTTCTGTGCGTTTTTGCACAGGTCCAGGTTTCGATCAGGAGCAGCAGCAGTAGATCTTTTGCGTGGGAGTTGATCATATTTGAGACCGAGGTAGCTTGCAGGCGTCCGCAGGCCCGGCGTCTCTTCCTTTTATTTATGTTATTAGCTGTAGTCTCCTTGTTCTGAGACAAACAAATTATGTTATATTTCTTTCAGACCTTTATGTGTAGTATTCATGTAGTAGTTCGTGAGTTGGTGACTCCACGTCTTGGGTAGAGGATTTCAGTATTAGATACCTTGAAACTACTTATTTCTATTTTTATAAAGTCTTCCTCATTTGTTTAATTAAGATTATGATTTTGGTTATTAATTTGAGTATGAAGTATTGTTAACATGATAGTGTGAATAAAGAGGCTTGCCTAGCTACCACGAGTAGGCGCCATCACGATCCCGATATTGGGGGAATATCCGAGTCGTGACATTTAATCTGTGAAGGGTTCACCTCAATGCCACGGTTAGAAACAAGAAAACCCAAAAACTTACCTGAGGCTACTCCAAATGCACATTTCTCTAGGTTAAGTTTCTTATTGTACTTTCGTAAAATTTCAAATGCAGCAGATAAATGAGAGATGTGATCGCTGGAGTGTTGAGTTTTAACAAGCATGTCGTCTATATATAGGTCACGACCCTAGTTCACCAATCGTGAACATGTCGTGATGGCACCCAGTCCCCACGACTAGGTAAGCCTAACACGTTGCGGAATATACAAGCTATGAACACTTAAATAAGAAACAGCGGAAAGATAGCATAAAAAGATATGTAATCCGTGCCGCTTGGCACATACATCCGTCAACATAATGAATAAAACGCTACCAAGATCCGGAATCCCACGGTAACACAGACTAAAAGAGAATATACAACTGTGGCTTTATGTGTGAAGAGTGTCTAACAACGAAATGACAGAAAAATGTCAACTAGTACTATTAGAATAGAAGGAAAGCCTCCAGATCCGCGGACGTAGCAGATCATACCTCGAGGTCTCCCAGAAAGCTGCGGAATCACCTAGCACGAGCCTGCTCTGATGTACCTGGATCTGCACAACAAAAGTGTGCAGAAGAGTAGCATGAGTACACCACGGCGGTACTCAGTAAGTGCCAAGCCTAACCTTGATGGAGTAGTGACGAGGAAGGTCAGGGCCCTACTGAGAAACAATAATATAATGATGATAACAATAATAAGCAGTTTAAATGATAATAATTTCCGAAATAACAACAATAAGATGATTACTTCAACTGTCTACAATTAAGCTAACAACAAGTAACCAACTCAATAAAACAAGTCCAGGACGTGTGGGAATTGAACCCACAGTCCCATTGACAGTACCCATGGGTCTCCGGGAATCGAACCCGCAGCCCATGTCTCAGTAGATCTCAGGATCTCCGGGAATCAAACCCGCAATCCACATCTCAATAAATCTTAGGATCTCCGGGAATCGAACCCGCAGTCCATATCTCAATAAATCTCAGGATCTCCGGGAATCGAACCCGCAGTCCACATTTCAATAAATCTCAGGATCTCCGGGAATCGAACCCGCAGTCCACAACAGTATCACTCCGGGTCTCTGGGAATCGAACCCACAGCCCTGGGATCTCCGGGAATTGAACCCGCAGTCCACAAACACAGCAAATAAAGGAATACACAGAGAGAATATAATATGCTTAACTATAACTTCACCGATAAATAGTGCCAATAATTAGCAAGAAGCTCAAGTAAGACAATTAGGCAACTAGACAGTTAAATACTACCTATTCATGCTTTTCTAACTACCACCGGGTAAGAATATCGAATTAACAGCTAAAAACAGGAATATCACTCTTCGAACATTTTTAATAAAGTATGTGTTCAACAACCAACGCATGTACACACCCGTCACCTCGCGTACAAGGCATTTAAACTAACACATAATATCCTAGGGGTGAAAGTTCCCCCACACGAGGTTAGACAAGCCACTTACCTCAATTCCGGTATAAAACCGCTAAGAAATAACTCTCTTTCCGCGAATGTCGGCCTCCACAGGTGTAGTATCTAATAAAAATCAATAGAATCACATCAAAATAGGCCAATTGGGCATTACCCAATCAAAATAACTCAAAATACACCAAAACCCACAAGTTGCCAAAACCCGACTTCTGGTACGCTTATTGAAAAATCACGAAAAATATATATTCGGGTTCCTTATCTCAATACGAGTCCGTGCATATAAAATTTATCGAAATCGGACTCCGTTTGCCCATTCAAATCAAAGATTTCCTAAATTTTAGGCCTAGGGTTCAAACTCACCTTTAATCTCCCATTTTCAGTGAAATAATCGAGGGTTGCATGATAAACTAACGAATTAAGGTCAAGAAACTTACCCCCGATGATTTCCCGATGATATCCCAGCGTTTCCCCTTCGAAATCCTCTCTTGGAGCTCAAAAATGGCGTTTTTGTGTATGGGGGCCGCGGCTGTTATGTTCTGAACTTAAACTCACTGCCAGACCAATTCCTTCATCGCGTTCGCGTTGCCCTTCACGCGTTCGCGATGATCTGACCAAAATACTCTTCGCGAACGCGATATGCATCACGCATTCGCGATGTACAACTCCGCAGCCGTCCGAGGTTCCTTCTACGCAAACGCGATGCCCAATAATTTCCTCATACGCGAACGCGGCATGTGCCCACGCGAACACGATGCTTCACAGTCTTCACCTAATGCGATCGTGTCCCTGGCCTCGCGAACGCGATGGTCATCAAACCCAGGCCTTCGCGAACGCGGCCCAGTCATCGCGAACGCGATGACCAATGCCCTGCTGCACTGCTGCTGCATTTTCTGCAGATTTTTCAAGGTTCCAAATGCCCGTATGATGGTCCGAATTCATCCCGGGGACCCCGGGACCCCAACAAAAACCACCAACATACTCCAAAACACGATACGAACTTGTTCCAATCATAAAAACGCGTCTAACAACATCAAAACCCATAATTAACATCGAATTCAAGCCTAAATTTCTTAAAACTTTCCGAATTGCACATTCAATCTAAAACCCGACTAAACGACGTCTGAATGACCTGAAAATTTGCGGACATATCCAAAATCACATAACGAAGCTATAGAAATTGTCGGAATTCCATTCCGACCCCCGGATCAAAATCTCACCTAACGTTCGGATTCGCCAAAATTTCAAACTTCGGCATTTCAAGCCTAATTGAGCTACGGACCTCCAAAATACATTCCGAATGCGCTCCCAACCCCGAAATCACCTAACGGAGCTAATGGAACCATCGGATTTCCGTTCCGAGATCGTCTTAACACTGTTCCGGCTACAGACCATTTTCTAGCTTTAAAGCTCTCATTTAGGGACTAAGTTTCCCAAAATGCTCCAAATTTCATAACCGACTCTCCCGGCAAACCACAATAGCAGAAATGAACTTAGGGGAACAATTAAATTGGGGATTGGGGCGTAATTTTCTAAAACGACCGGTCGAGTCGTTACACTTTCTAACACTTCCGTAGCCTTCTTCGTCCTCGAACGAGCATAGAAAACATACCTGGAGTAGTGAAAAGATGAGGGTACTGGCTGCGCATATCCTGCTCAGTCTCCCAAGTCGCCTCCTCGACCGGCTGGCCCCGCCACTGAACCTTTACCGAAGCGATGTTCTTTGACCTTAGCTTTCTGACCTGCCTGTCTAGAATGGCTACCGGCTCCTCAACATAAGACAGATCCTTGTCTAGCTGAACAGATGTGAAATCCAACACATGCGACGGGTCACCATGGTATCTCCGCAGCATGGAGACATGAAATACGGGGTGAACTCCGGCTAGGCTGGGAGGTAAGGCCAACTCATAAGCAACCTCCCCAACACGCCTCAAAATCTCAAAAGGGCCAATAAACCTAGGACTCAGCTTTCCTTTCTTCCCAAACCTCATAACGCCCTTCATGGGCGAGACTCGAATTAGAACCCGCTCGCCAACCATAAAACCCACATCGCGAACCTTCTTGTCTGCATAACTCTTCTGTCTAGACTGGGCTGCACGAAGTGTGTCCTGGATCACATTGACCTTGTCCATTGCATCCTGAACCATATCAGTACCTAGCAGCTTGGCCTCGCCGGCTCGAACCAACCCACGGGAGACCTGCACCTCCTACCATATAGGGCCTCATACGGTGCCATCTGAATACTAGACTGGTAGCTGTTATTATAAGCAAACTCCGCCGGTGGCAAAAAGTGATCCCATGAACCTCCAAACTCAATCACGCACGCACGGAGCATATCCTCAAAAATTTGAATAATGCGTTCGGACTGCCCATCAGTCTGAGGGTGAAATGCTGTGCTCAGCTCCACCCGAGTACCTAACTCCTGATGTACAGCTCTCCAGAACCGTGAAGTGAACTGAGTGCCTCTATCTGAAATGATGGAAACTGGAATACCATGCAGCCGAACTATCTCCCTGATATAGATCTCCGCCAGTCGTTCCGATGAATAAGTAGTGCTCACCGGTATAAAATGGGCGGACTTGGTCAGCCGATCCACAATAACCCAAATGGAATCAAACTTCCTAACAGTCCGTGGAAGCCCGGATACAAAGTCCATGGTGATGCGCTCCCATTTCCACTCTGGAATCTCAATCTGCTGCATCAATCCACCCGGACGCTGATGTTCATACTTCACCTGCTGGCAGTTGAGGCATCTAGAAACATAATCAACTATATCCCTCTTCATCCGCCTCCACCAGCAATGCTGTTTCAAGTCCTGATACATCTTCGCGGCACCCGGATGGATGGAATACCGCGAACTATGGGCCTCTGCTAGAATCAGCTCTCGAAGATCATCTACATTGGGCACACAGATACGCCCCCGCATCCTCATGACTCCATCATCCCCGATGGTAACATCTCGAGCATCACCACGCCGAACTCTATCCTGAAGGACAAGAAAATGAGGGTCGTCGAACTGACGCTCCCTAATGCGGTCAAATAGAGAAGACCGAGAAACCACACAAGCCTGAACCTGGCTAGGCTCCGAAAGATCCAGTCTAACAAACTGCCTTGCTAGAGCCTGAACATCCATCGCCATAGGCCTCTCCGAAGCTGGTAGATATGCTAAACTCCCCAAACTCTCTGCCCGATGACTTAAGGCATCAGCAACCACATTAGCCTTGCCCCAATGATAGAGAATAGTAATATCATAGTCCTTCAGTAGCTCCAACCATCTCCTCTGACGCATATTCAGGTCCTTCTGCTTAAGCAAGTGCTGCAAGCTCCGGTGATCATTGTAGATCTCACAAGGAACCCCATATAAATAATGACGCCAAATCTTCAAGGCGTGAACAATGGCAGCTAGCTCCAAATCATGAACAAGGTAATTCTTCTTATGTACCTTTAGCTGTCTCGACGCGTAGGCAATCACCTTACCGTCCTGCATCAATACCGCACTGAGTCCAACTCGTGAGGCATCACAATATACAGTATAGGACCCCGAACCTGTAGGCAACATCAATATAGGGGCCGAAGTCAAAGCTCTCTTGAGCTTCTGAAAGCTCGCCTCACACTCGTCTGTCCACTGAAAAGGGGCACCCTTTTGGGTCAATCTAGTCATAGGTGCTGCAATCGAAGAGAACCCCTCTACGAAACGACGGTAATAGCCCGCCAAACCAAGGAAACCGCGAATCTCAGTAGCGGAGGAGGGTCTGGGCCAACTCTGCACGGCCTCCACCTTCCTCGGATCTACTCGAATACCATCACTCGACACCACGTGGCCCAAAAATGCCACCGAACTCAACCAGAATTCACATTTAGAGAACTTGGCATAAAGCTGCTTCTCCCTCAGAATCTGAAGCACTATCCTCAAATGCTGCTCGTGCTCTTCCCGGCTCCGGGAATATACTAGAATATCATCAATGAAGACAATCACGAACGAGTCTAGATAAGGCCTGAACACACTGTGCATCAAATGCATAAAGGTTGCTCGGGCAATAGTCAGCCCAAAAGACATCACGAGGAACTCATAGTGACCATACCGGGTCCTGAAGGCAGTCTTCGGGATATCTGGCTCCTGAATCTTCAGCTGGTGATACCCGTAGCGCAAATCAATCTTAGAAAACACCTGTGCGCCCTGTAGCTGGTCAAATAAATCATCAATATGGGGCAAAGGATACCGGTTCTTCACTGTAACCTTGTTCAACTGATGATAGTCAATACACATACGCATAGAACCGTCCTTTTTCTTCACAAACAATACAGGAGCACCCCAAGGCGAAACACTGGGTCAAATAAAACCCTTGCCCAATAAATCCTGTATAACTGATCCTTCAACTCCTTCAACTCAGGAGGAGCCATACGGTACGGTGGAATAGAAATGGGCTGAGTGCCCGGCAACAAGTCAATAGCAAAATCAATATCTCTGTCGGGCGGCATGCCCGGAAGATCGGCTGGAAATACATCAGCAAAGTCACGTACCACAGAAACAGAATCAATAGAGGGAGTGTCAATACCGACGTCCCGCACATAGGCTAGATAAGCAGCACACCCCTTCTCAACCATACGCCGAGCTCTGAGAAAAGAAATAACACGGCTGGGGGTGTGATCTAGTTTACCACTCCACTCAATACGTGGAATGCCTGGCATAACCAGCGTCACGGACTTGGCGCGACAATCAAGAATAGCATAATGGGGCGACAACCAGTCCATGCCCAGAATAATATCAAAATCGACCATCCCGAGCAACAATAGATCCGCTCTGGTCTCAAAATCACAAATGGTAACCAAACACGAACGATATACATGGTCCACAGCCAAAGAACCACCCACCGAAGTGGAAACATAAATGGGGGCACTCAAAGAACCCCGAGGCACACCTAGATGAGAAGCAAAGTAAGAAGACACATATGAAAAAGTGGAACCAGGTCGAATAGAACCGATGCCTCCCTGTGACTAACCAGAATAATACCTATGATAACAGAATCAGATGAAACGGCCGTAGCGCGATCAGGAATAACATAGAATCTGGCCTGTCCCCCCTCTCGAGGGCGGCCTCTAGAACCCTGACCCTCGCCCCTGGCTGGCTGGGCAGGTGGGGTAGCAGCTGGGGCTGGAATGATGGCATGCTGGCCCTGCGAACCACGCTGAGGCTGAAAAAACTGAGGAGGTGCTCCCCTCCTACGCTCGGGGCACTCCCTAACTAGATGGCGAGTATCCCCGCACTCAAAGCAAGCTCTGGGAGGATGCGGTGGCTGTGACTGACCGGCCTCACCCCCACTAGTCTGATCCCTGGAAGTACCACGCGCAAGAGGTGCACTGGAAACTGGGGGAGCATAATAACGCTCCTGAGGTGCTGGAAGAGCTGGAGTACTACCGACTGCTGGCAATGTTGAGTGAACTGGTCGACCGGAATAACCCCTGCCAAAGCGACCGGCTGCTGAAGTGTGGGCACCAGAGAAATGTCCCGACTCACGAGACCTCTTGGCCTCCCTCTCTCCCCGCTCTCTAGGGAGCATACTATCGATCCTCCCGGCAATGCTAATCGCTGCCGATAAGACATATCCGTCTCCGGCCTCTCCGGCCTTGCCGGATCGGATAGGCGGAATCGTGCCCTCAATAAATCTCCGCACCCTCTCCCGACCGTGGCTACCAAGGCCGCTGCATGCCTAGCAAGACGGGTGAAACTAATAGCATACTCCGATACCGACATGGAGCCCTGTCGCAACCGCTCAAACTCCCAGCGCCAAGAATCCCTAAGGCTCTGAGGAACAAACTCTCTCAAAAACAGATCTGAAAACTGCGTCCAGGTCAATGAAGCAGACTCTTCTGGACTATCCAACTCATACGTGCGCCACCAATCATAAGCGGCCCCACGAAACTGAAAAGCAGTGAAGGGAAACCCGCTGGTCTCCACAATCCCCATAGTACGAAGAAGACTATGACACTCCTCTAGAAAACCCAATGCATCATCTGAAGCCAAACCACTGAACACTGGAGGGTCATATTTCTTGAACCTCTACAATCTACGCTGCTCGTCCTCAGAGGTAGCTGGTCCACCTCCGGGCTGTGCTGGGGCAGCAGGAGGCATAACCAAATCCTCCGGAACCTGTCCCACTGGCACACGCTACGCAGGTGTAACGGCTGCGGGAGTCTGGGCCCCTTCCCCGGCCTGGGATGTAGCTGCGACGAGAGGAAGCAGTCCTGCCTGAGCTAAAGTGGTATACATACTCATGAACTGGTCCATGGTCTCCTGTAGTGCTAGAGTAGTAGCAGCTGTAGTCGGTGTACCAGGTGCCTGCACTCCAACCTGGTCTTCCTGTGGCACCTCAGCGCCGGCGCGCGCAGGTGCTGTGGCTGCACCTCGAGCGCGTCCTCGTCCTCTACCTCGGCCCCGGCCTCTAACGGCGGCAACAGGGGGCGCGGGTACCTGATCGTCGCGAGTAGCTTGTGTCCTCACCATCTGTGAGAGAATAGAAAGCAATAGTTTAGATTTGATGCCAAAAATGTCGCACGACAAGGAATCCAAAAGAGATGAAGAGTTTGCTAAACAGTCACATAGCCCCTCGTAGATAAATACAGACGTCTCCGTATCGATCAGCGAGACTCTAAGTAACCGGTCTGTGTCCCGTGACTCCTACGAACCTAGAGCTCCGATACCAACTTGTCACGACCCTAGTTCACCAATCATGAACATGTCGTGATGGCACCCAGTCCCCACGACTAGGTAAGCCTAACACGTTGCGGAATATACAAGCTATGAACACTTAAATAAGAAACAGCAGAAAGATAGCATAAAAAGATATGTAATCCGTGCCGCTTGGCACATACATCCGTCAACACAATGAATAAAACACTACCAAGATCCGGAATCCCACGGTAACACAGACTATAAGAGAATATACAACTGTGGCTCTATGTGTAAAGAGTGTCTAACAATGAAATGAAGGAAAAATGTCAACTAGTACTATTAGAATAGAAGGAAAGCCTCCGGATCCATGGACGTAGCAGATCATACCTCGAGGTCTCCCAGAAAGCTGCGGAATCACCTAGCACGAGCCTCCTCTGATGTACCTGGATCTGCACAACAAAAGTGTGCAGAAGAGTAGCATGAGTACACCACGGCGGTACTCAGTAAGTGCCAAGCCTAACCTCGATGGAGTAGAGACGAGGAAGGTCAGGGCCCTACTGAGGAAACAATAATATAATGATGATAACAATAATAAGCGGTTTAAATGATAATAATTCCGAAATAACAACAATAAAATGATTACCTGCAACCGTCTACAATTAAGCTAACAACAAGTAACCAACTCAATAAAACAAGTCCAGGACCTGTGGGAATTGAACCCACAATCCCATTGACAGTACCCATGGGTCTCCGGGAATCGAACCCGCAGCCCATGTCTCAGTAAATCTCAGGATCTCCGGGAATCGAACCCACAGTCCCATTGACAGTACCCATAGGTCTCTGGGAATCGAACCCGCAACCCATGTCTCAGTAAATCTCAGGATCTCCGGGAATCGAACCCGCAGTCCACATCTCAATAAATCTCGGGATCTCCGGGAATCGAACCCGCAATCCACATTTCAATAAATCTCAGGATCTCCGGGAATCGAACCCGCAGTCCACATTTCAATAAATCTCAGGATCTCCGGGAATCGAACCCGCAGTCCACAACAGTATCACTCCGGGTCTTTGGGAATCGAACCCACAGCCCTGGGATCTCCGGGAATTGAACCCGCAGTCCACAAAAACAGCAAATAAAGGAAAACACAGAGAGAATATAATATGCTTAACTATAACTTCACCGATAAATAGTGCCAATAATTAGCAAGAAGCTCAAGTAAGACAATTAGGCAACTAGACCGTTAAATACTACCTATTCATGCTTTTCTAACTACCACCGGGTAAGAATATCGAATTAACAGCTAAAAACAGAAATATCACTCTTCGAACATTTTTAATAAAGTATGTGTTCAACAACCAGCGCATGTACATGCCCATCACCTCGCGTACAAGGCATTTAAACTAACACATAATATCCTAGGGGTGAAAGTTCCCCCACACGAGGTTAGACAAGCCACTTACCTCAATTCCGGTACAAAACCGCTAAGAAATAACTCTCTTGCCGCGAATGTCGGCCTCCACAGGTGTAGTATCTGATAAAAATCAATAGAATCACATCAAAATAGGCCAATTGGGCATTACCCAATCAAAATAACTCAAAATACACCAAAACCCACAAGTTGCCAAAACCCGACTTCCAGTACGCTTATCGAAAAATTACAAAAAATATATATTCGGGTTCCTTATCTCAATACGAGTCCGTGCATATAAAATTTATCGAAATCGGACTCCGTTTTCGCATTCAAATCAAAGATTTCCTAAATTTTAGGCCTAGGGTTCAAACCCACCTTTAATCTCCCATTTTCAGTGAAATAATCGAGGATTGCATGATAAACTAACGAATTAAGGTCAAGAAACTTACCCCCAATGATTTCCCGATGATATCCCAGCGTTTCCCCTTCGAAATCCTCTCTTGGAGCTCAAAAATGGCGTTTTTGTGTATGGGGATCGCTGCTGTTATGTTCTGAACTTAAACTCACTGCTAGACCAATTCCTTCATCGCGTTCGCGTTGTCCTTCACGCGTTCACGATGATCTGACCAAAATACTCTTCGCGAACGCGACATGCATCATGCGTTCGCGATGTACAACTTCGCAGCCGTCCGAGGTTCCTTCTACGCGAACGCGTCCCCTCTCTACGCGAACGCGATGCCAAATAATTTCCTCATACGCGAACGCGGCCTGTGCCCACGTGAACGTGATGCTTCACAGTCTTCACCTAACGTGAACGCGTCCCTGGCCTCGCGAATGCGATGGTCATCAAACCCAGGCCTTCGCGAACGCGGCTCAGTCATCGCGAACGCGATGACCAATGCCCTGCTACACTGCTGCTGCATTTTCTGCAGATTTTTCAAGGTTCCAAATGCCATTTGATGGTCCGAATTCATCCCAGGGCCCCCGAGACCCCAACAAAAACTACCAACATACTCCAAAACATGATACGAACTTGTTCCAATCATAAAAACACGTCTAACAACATCAAAACCCATAATTCACATCGAATTCAAGCCTAAATTTCTTAAAACTTTCCGAATTGCACATTCAATCTAAAACCCGACCAAACGACGTCCGAATGACCTGAAAATTTGCGGACATATCCAAAATCACATAACGAAGCTACATAAATTGTCGGAATTCCATTCCGACCCCCGGATCAAAATCTCACCTATCGATCGGATTCGCCAAAATTTCAAACTTCGGCATTTCAAGCCTAATTGAGCTACGGACCTCCAAAATACATTCCGAACGCGCTCCCAATCCCGAAATCACCTAACGGAGCTAATTGAACCATCAGATTTCCGTTCCGAGATCGTCTTAATACTGTTCCGATTACAGACCATTTTCTAACCTTACAGCTCTCATTTAGGGACTAAGTGTCCCAAAATACTCCAAATTTCAGAACCCACTCTCCCGGCAAGCCACAATAGCAGAAATGAACTTAGGGGAATAGTTAAATTGGGGATTGGGGCGTAATTTTCTAAAACGACCGGCCGGGTCGTTACAATATACTTCCATGGTTTTCCCTAAATGTTCTTGAAACATTTTGGTGACTAACCTTTGATAGTTTGCACCAGCATTTTTAAGACCAAAGGGCATTACTTCATAGCAGTAAGTCCCCCGGTCAGTAATGAAGGAAGTCTTTTCCTCATCGTTGGGGTGCATTTTAATTTGATTGTACCCCGAATATGCATCTAAAAAACTTAGAAGCTCATGACCTGCCGTGGCGTCTATCATCTGATCTATATGAGGTAAGGGAAAAGAATCTTTTAGACAAGCCTTATTGAGATCAGTATAATCAACACAAACTCGCCACTTACCATTTTTCTTAGGTACGACCACCGTGTTGGCTAACCAATCAGGATACTTTACCTCTCGAATTGACCCAATTTGTAATAACTTTTGGACTTCATATTGAATTACTTGATTCTTGAAGGCTTCTTGCTTTCTTTTCTTCTGTTTGATTGGGATGTAGGTTGGATCCACGTTGAGTTTATGAGTCATTACTTCCGGAGGTATACCTGTCATATCAGCATGGGACCAAGCAAAGTAGTCTTCGTTAGTTTTCAAAAATTCAATTAACGTACCTCGCATATCAAACTTTAGGTTGACCCCTACATAAACTTTTCTCTCGGGCCATTGTTCAGATAAGACTACTGCTTCGAGCTCTTCAATTGTTGTTTTGATATTTTCATTTTCCTCGGGTTCCTGAATAACATCGGGCCTCGAGTCTAAATCTATTTTTTTAAGTGAATTTTGACTTTTATCGCCCTCAACTGCCTTGTTGGAGTTCGTATCTGCTATGACATTGATACTCCTGGCTATTCGTTGATCCCCTCGGATTTGTTGTACTCCCCAGGGCGATGGAAATTTGATGACTTGATGTAAAGTTAAAAGAGCAGCATCCATATCATGAATCCATGGCCTCCCCAAGATTAGGTTATAAGCCATTTCTATATTTACTACCTTAATTTGGTTTCTTTAACAACCCCCGTTGCGTAAGTTGTAAAGACCACTTCTCCCATCGTTATCGCATTCGTATTATCAAAGCCTGATAATATATGTGCCTTAGGTACCATCATATTTTCAGCTTGTATTTCTTGTAGTACTTTTAGCAAGATGATGTTGATAGAGCTTTCCGGATCGATTAAGACTCGCCTCACATCAGTATTGTGCACGAGTAAAGATATAACCAATGCGTCGTTGTGAGGAGTGATCATTCCTTCGGTGTCTGTATCATCAAAAATCATGCTTTCATCCTCCAAGGTTTGGCATACTCGCTTCCCATGCGTAATAACCACTTTTGAAATTTTCTGTGAAGCTGTATACGTTATTCCATAGATATCCTCTCCGCCGCTGATAACGTTCAATGTATCGTGTGACATGATGTTTACGACAAATAAAACGTATAAGTTCTAAAAAGAATGGATTATCAGATTCCCGGTAATGAAACCAATTTATTTAACCAAAATATTGAACTTCGATAAAAACTAGAAAATAATAGAAAAATCGGGTTACTGATTATCAAGAGACCGAAAAATTGTAGTAGGTTTTCAATAATTAGAATTGACATAAAGAAAGATTGTATTTCAGTGATTGATGTGTGTTACAAAGGGTTTAACTTCCTCCTCTTATATCTGACTCTAGAGAGAGGAATAAAACGTAAGATTTAATGAGCAATAAATTATATTAAATAGGTTGTTACACAATCATTTTCAATAAATGATGATCCTCTAACGTATAGGGTATTTAATGTTTGAATTTAGACTCCTTTCTGCCTTCAGATCCATGTTTCTAATGATTTTTGACCCGTTGCTTCTAGATGTTTTGAATAGATACGAAGCTCGTGTCTATTTTCCTTTGATGTTCTTCATCTCCGTAATTACGTTCTTACCTGTTCTAAAAAGGTACGGGACTTCTTAGCCAAGTACGGGCCTTCTTAATTAAATTTCACCCCGTGCCTATTTTACTTCTTCGTATCTCCTCCTCAAATAATAAAATTCCTTGCTTGATATTCCACGTGTCTTGTCACGTCATAAAAAAAAAATTTCCCAATACAATAGGGTCATCAGAAGGCTCACATTGCAGAACATAATATTGGGGTGAGTGAGAAAGGGTGTAGTCATGAGGAGACACGCTAGTCAAGAACCATTAAGTAAAATGAGAAATAGATAGTATGTAAAGAGAAAACGACAGAAGAAGAAAGAGGGAGAAAACGGAAGAGGAAACTCCTGAGAGAAAAAGCAAGAAATCCACATTTTTTATCATAGACCTTGGCCTCCCCCATCAATGAATTAATAATGTTGAATCCTGTAGTTGCCAACGAGATTCTTCCTTATCTTCTTTGATTGTACAAACATAGAAGAATATATCAAAGATGTAAGCTTGTTGTGTTACTTTAAGCATCTTGTAATCTTTCTTAAGAACATGGTATAAACAGAGTACCTTTGATTTTAGTTCCCATCATGTCAAGATCTGAAGTTGAATATATTTTGCCAAGATTTACCTTCTATTTCGTTAGTAGTTCGTTTAATCCAAGAGTTTAATATTTTTTTATCAAATAATTTGGCATCGTCTATGAGATTTTTTAGCTAAATTCGTTAGTTTTCTTTAGATCTAAAACCAGTCAAGTATTAGTTTCAAGTTGTCACAACCTCACCACTTCAGTGGCAACGCCTACTTCAAAGGGGTAGATAATTGTAAATAACCGTATCAATCTAGGTTAGATTCCTATACGAAATAGGAAACCATAACCGACGACTATACGAGACCCCTGCCTTACCGTAACGATGGGTTTAGCGAGTCGCAGATACGATTTAAGTTGGACCTAGAGGCCACTATATATTTTTGGGCATATAGTTATTATCGACTACAATTGAGATGTACATATATTGTTATTTATATGTGCATATTAAAAATGTTGTTGTAATATGCATTTAAATCCAATGTTATATTTGTTATCTATATGTGCATATTGAAATATATATCATTGTGTTAGGATGAATTAATAGCTTATAGTCTCAATTTAAGATAATTATTAAAATACTATTAATCACAATCCTATTATGAATCATAATTAAGGTATATGCTATTAGTATATGCTATAGGTTATACTAATGTAGAACCTAAGTTTAACATTGTAAATACTAATAGTATAAATTAAACACTTATTTTACATTGTTTTCTGATGTTTAGTATATTCACTTTATTGGCTATCAATAAGATTATGACAATTTAAGTAAAATGAACGAAACAAAAGGTAAAATGAATTTATAACATTTAAATTCTGTATGGCAATGAAATTCCAATTAGAACTTAGAGAAATACAAGGAAATCCTTTGAAATGCTGATTCTCAATAGTAGGTCGGAACCAAAACGGTAGCTGAACGTCCTAAGTCTTAGTTTAAAGATTTGAATTCATTTAATTGTATATCAAGGCAATTTTTTATGCCGAAAAAATATCAAGGCAATTATGAACAACCATATAACATTTATGCACAACATCGATCATAGCTTAATCTCGTGATTAGGTGATAATAAAATAGAATTATTAAAATTGCTTAAGAAATGTTTATTTTAATATATATTAGTAATTTGCCCCTCACCAGCTACATTGTTCAGAAACAAAGACATTACATAAGCAATTGGTGAATTATATACTACTATTTTTGTACTAATACGATTATAAATAAGCCTTGCCATATACTATACGAACAATAATAGGCCCAAGTAGTATAAATCAGTCTACTATTGTATCAAAAAGTCATAAGCGCAAATATCGATGAGTTTGTAATATTTCTTAGCTCATATATCCGAAACTAACTCCTAAATGCATATAACGATCACGTCCTTAACTTTTAAAAAGTGACTACAATGTACAATTTTAGAAATTCTAGATAATTTATATCCATATATCCATCATTTCATAGGACCTCGCCGATATGATATACTACTCGATGACATCAGTTGTGAATCTATTATTGACTACAATGTACAATTTAAACATATAACAAAGCATATTAAATATTCCATATTCCATGACCATTGAATATATATATATATATATATATATATCCCAATTTCAATATGCACATATAAATGGGTTAGATTTTTTATTAGAATGTATGTGTCTACAATCATCATGAATTATATCATAGTGAGTAATCAAGTAACCCATTTTCTATGGTGTTGTGTGGTGTGTCTATATGACTTGGAAGTGTCGAAGAAGGATTGCTAGATGACAGATGGACCATCAAGTGTTTGATTTCCCGGGCAATAGATGGACTGCTCATTTCAACACATAGTCCTAGTATATGAATGATTTAATATCCATATGTTTAAGAATCTATTAATATATATAATAGTCCCCCAAGTGAAATGGACTTATATGGTTCCGATACTAAAAAAATAAGCATATCCCACATAAGTGATTCACAACGTAATTTATAGACTATTGTGGTCCAAGATATCGCCACCAATAAGCTGAACGCCGATCCGCTGCATCCGCCAGTACGACAAATAAGAAGAAAATTCAATGCCACAATCAATGAAGCGGTCATCGAGGATAGAATTCATGATGATTGTAGACACATACCAATTCAAATATTTATATCCATTGGACTAATAGAACAGCTATGGCATATTGTATTCTAAAACCACGAGTCTATACATATCAGATTCATCAAAATCAGAGTTCAAAACGACCAATACTATGATAGGTTTCCATTACACAATGTTTAGTCCGTGGTCTAAGCAACGTGCTAGTAGCACCGCAAGGGTTGAAGAGCATCGGGCGAACCTTACTAAGTTGTCGATTGCCATCGGTTGTTACGGGTTGTGACTGGCATCACATCACTCATGGCGGCCAATGGCTTTTAGCAGTGGAACGTCAAGCAACATGCTAGTAGCACTGCAAGTGGCGAAGTGCATGGGGCAAAGCTTACTAAATTACCGATTGCCATCGGTTGTTGTGGGTTATGTCGGTAAACCCCCTACCGCTCGTGATGGCTGATGGCTTTTAGCAATGGAACGGCAAAGCAACGTGCTAGTAGCACCGCAAGGGGCAAAGTGCATAAGGCGAAGCTTACTAAGTTGCTGATTGCCATCGGTTACTGCGGGCAACAACCGATGGAGACATCGCTCGTGATGGCTGATGGCTTTTAGCAATGGAACGGCAAAGCAACGTGTAAGTAGCACCGAAAGGGGCGAAGTGCATGGGGCGAAGCTTACTAAGTTGTTGATTGCCATTGGTGGTTGCTGGTTGTGTCTAGCATTGCTCCTGGCAGCTGATGGTTTTAGACAATGAACGGCGGAGGGTCGTGCAAGTAGCGCTACAAGGCGCCGTGCGCATTGGGTGAAGCTCAGTAGATGTCGATTGCCATCGGTTATTGCGGGTAATATCATGAGGCGACAATGCTCGTGGCGGCTGATGGCTTTTAGCAATGGAACGACAAAGCAACGTGCTAGTAGCACAGCAAGGGGCAAAGCGCATGGGGCGCAGCTTACTAAGTTGCCGATTGCCATCGGTTGTTGCTGGTTGTGTCTAACATCGGGAGGCGACAACGCACGTGGCGACTGATGGCTTTTAGCAATGGAACGGCAAAGCAACGTGTTAGTAGCACCGCAAGGACGAAGTGCATGGGGCGAAACTTACTAAGTTGCCGATTGCTATCGGTTGTTGCGGGCAACATTGGGAGGTGACAACGCTCGTGGCGGCTAATGGCTTTTAGCAATGGAACGGCAAAGCAACGTGCAAGTAGCACCACAAGGGGCGAAGTGCATGGGGCGAAGCTTACTAAGTTGCCAATTGCCATCGGTTGTTGCGGGCAACATCTGGAGGCGACAACGCTCGTGGCGGCTGATGGCTTTTAGCAATGGAACGGCAAAGCAATGTGCAAGTAGCACCACAAGGGGTGATGTCACGACCCCAAATCCGGTCGTGATGGCGCCCAGCACATTGCTAAGCCAGCCTGACCAATCAATATCAACAACGGAGCTAGAAGCTCTCTTTAACCCATTTAAGCATTTCAAAATATGAAACAATAGTAATACTTATACCAACAATGGGGAGACCAAGTCCCAAAATATACTAACTCCCATAGACCGAAGGGTCAAGAGTCATGAGCCTCTACCTGAACGTAAGTGTATAAAGGTTTACAAAAATACCAAGTGCGGAAAGAAATGTCAATACAAAATCAAAAGACGGTAGGAAGGAATATCGGGTCCTGCGGACTCTGCAGCTACCTCGTATATCCCACGGATGTCGCCTCGCACCGCTACTGGATCACTGCTGAGAGGTACCTGGATCTGCACACAAGGTGCAGGGAGTAAAATGAGTACTGCCAGACTCAGTGGTAATAAACAAGGGTAAGACAGAGTAGATAAGAAATCCGCAATAAAGCACTATGTAAAGCTATAATCAGCTACCCCTGTCATAGAATCAATCTTCACTGTACCTGTACCAACAAATACCAATAAATAGCATAACAGCTAGCAGATGTAGCTAAATGCAATGCAATGCATGATATGACCGCTACGGCGTGTAGCCCGACTCTAATTTTGGGTACCCGTGCTCACTGTGGGGGTTCAGACTCCGGAGGGGCTCCTACAGCCCAAGCACATCTCATAGAGATATTCCTGCGGCGTGCAGTCCGATCCAACATATATCTCGCCGCGGCGTGCAGCCCGATCCACTACTAGTCAGCTAATATGCAGATACAGCCTCGCAGGCTCAAAAGTAGTTTTTGAAAACTCTTTTATCATTTTTCAGTTGGAAAACAGTAATATCAAGTTCCAGAGATTGGAATTAGCATAATAACAGAAATAGCTGCGGACTAGTAGTAAACTAGCATGTCTATATGATAAGACAATGATAATGATCCTCGCGGGATCCAATAACTGGCTCACGGCCCACATGTATACTCAACCGCCCAAGAAGGGGGTTCCTCGACTCAAGAGTGGCCATTATCACAATATATATATATATATGCAACCATCCGAGAAGGAGGTTCGACGGCTCGAGAATAGCCAATAATACAAGTATCAACAGGTCGGACTAATATATAGTCTCTAGTTCATGATCGACCCCGCACTCTCAAGAGTGTGCGTGTCTCGCCGCTATACAGCGTCACAAAGTGGTATACCGGGGTTTCGAACCCGCTAGTCATCACCCACATCTATTACTAACCTCAATACAGCGCGACGACTATTCCGCAATGCCCTTGCCACGAGAATCAAGCTCCGCACGCGTAGAATCTGATTCAATACAGTAGAAATACAACAAATTAGGCCAATGGGATGACACCCAATCAATACAACTCAATTTACATCAAAATTCCCAAAGTTGTCAAAACCCGACTTTCGATACGCTTGTCGAAAAATCACGAAAGTCACATATTCGGAACCCTCATCTCAATACGAGTCTAAGCATATCAATTTTACCAAATTCGGACTCCATTTGCCCATTCAAAACCTTGATTTTCTAAAGTTCAAGCCTAGGGCTAAATCCTCCATAATTTACCCCAAATTCCTCCATTTTCATGATATAATTGCATAATATTACCAATACTAATCATAGTTTAAGTCCATAGATGATTACCTGATGATTTCCCTTGAATTTCTCTTCAAAATCGCCCAAATCGCCTCTAAAGCCGAGACCCAAAATTAGTGAAATGTTCTGAAATTTTTCTAACTTCTGATACACTTACTTACAGCGATTTTCGCTTCTGCGGAATATTTTTCGCTCCTACGAGCCCGTATCCGCGACCAAAGGGTCGCTTCAGCGGTTCCAGGCCTGGCCGGCCATTTCCGCTTCTGCGAGCAAAGGGCCGCTTAAGCGGGCCCGCTTCTGCGAAGGAACTTCCGCTTCTGCGGAAACATCCGCCTCTACGCACCATTGACCGCTTCTGCGGTCTCGCCCAAGCGGTCGAGTGTCCGCTTCTGCGGACCATGCCCATTTTCTCCCCGTCCGCTTCTGCGATCACTGGCTCGCACCAGCGACCTCGCTTCAGCGGAATGGCTTCCGCTTCTGCGTAACCAGCCGCTCCTGCGCATCTCGTCCGCTTCTGCGGACACGCTCCTGCGTCCAAAATTCCGCAGGAGCGGAAACAACAGAAGCAGGATCCCAACCTGCAATTCTTCCACAATTCTCCCGTTTAACCATCCGAAATCACCCCGAGGCCCCCGGGACCTCATCCAAACATACCAACACATCTTAATACCTTATTCGAACTTGCTCCAATCCTCAAAACACGTCTAACAACATCAAAACCCATAATTCGCATCGAATTCAAGTCTAAGTTCCTTAAAACATTCCGAATTACACATTCAATCAAAAACCCGACTAAACGACGTCCGAATGACCTGAAATTTTGCAGGCATATCCAAAATCACCTAACGGAGCTACTGCAACTGTCGGAATTCCATTCCGACCCCCGAATCAAAATCTCACCTACCGTTCGGATTTCGCCAAAATTCAACCTTAGCCAATTCAAGCCCATTTCTACACCGGGCCTCCAAATTCAATTCCGATTGCTCCCCTAAGTCACAAATCACCTTCCGGAACTAACCGAATCATCAGAATCCGATTCCGAGTCCTCTAACAAAATAGTCAACTCCGGGTTGACTTTCCTTATTCAAGTCTCCTTCAAAAAGGCTATATGCCTTATTTTCAATCCAATTCACTCCTAACTCACCCGATAGACTTTAACACTGATATAAAAGCATAAAATATACAATTTCAACATAACGGGGTGGTAATTCCCGTAACGACGGGCCGGGTCGTTACATTCTCCCCAACTTAAACAATCGCTCGTCCTCGAGCGTACCCAGAGTTGTACTAGAAGCAATTCCATAGCTAAAAGACCTTACCAAGCATATATTCGGGCGATCATACGTCACCCTATCTCACATAAGTCCGACAACACCATATAGCTGAAATCTCACAGACCATCTGAACCATAAACCACATTGCACTTTCCGAAATCATATACCAATTGCTAATCCCATGTCTATATTCACGATACACTAGAATCCACTGCAATAACCCACACTCACCACTCCGGGTGAGATCATATGATGTATCAAACAACCCAATCACTCGAGACAATATTCTCTAATCACAATAATTTCTCACGATAACCAAATACCAACTGAAAAACCTTTTTCATTAGATAGAGTCTTGTTCCAACACCTTCATATCATGCCCACGGTAACCGAACACGCGATATATCGAACCCATCTCTCAGGTCGACCATTCATGAATCCATTTCACTTTTAACTGATACCACAACAGATTTCGGACCCAAATCTCGGTATTACCTTTCTAACCAGCTGAAATCACATATACTCACATTCCTTATTGGCTCCAACGACCATTTCGATTATGACACACCGCACTGGTGATATGACACCTCAACACCGGCCTAAGCTACGATGAGCACAACACAGGCTCCAATAGAGACATCCGAACATACTCAAATCATGACAACTGTCTTCAACAAGAGAGCTGTAATTCAATTCCTCTGTGCCATCATAACATAGAACTGAGATCGCGTCTCGCATTATAGAAATAGAGTACATGACTCCTTCTCGAAAGGTCATAACATCACGTGGCCTTGCCACGATTCATGATTCTATCCAAACATTATTACTCAAGAAGCACCCCAATTTACCAAGCTCAAACGATCAGCCATGCACATATTTAGGTCTGAACCCAAGCAATCAACCTCACCCACGGTGAAACAATTAACGTATGCTATCAAATCCTGAAAGAACACAACCGATGTGCCATTCGCCAAGCGATACTCAATACGGACTTTTCCTCAGAAGCTAGGAAGTATTGTATACCAGGTAATATATAACTAACTCTATTTTCACATTACACTAGTTGCGGTGTGCAACCCGCTCCAATGACATACCCGTGGCGGTGTGCCACCCGATCCAATATAGAACCCTCGCCAAAGAAATGCGCGTCGAGTCAAATGGCTCATTATGGTAAACATATATAGCCTCAAGTTCGGCCACAAGAAGCATATCCGACAAAGTTACTCAATACCAGAACCAAATCAACGATAGAAACCTCTGCACTGATATCCGCCACGAAGGCCCAACCGAACAAGCAATACCCACCAGCCGTCTGCTGGTCCTGAGGTACAACTACCCCGCTGGAGCATACTCTGATGCACTCTGCTATACAATTTGTGCCATACCATCATAGTCTATATCACATTAGTCTAGATAACCTGGCCCAATGATGACCAGCCAACAATCAAGTATCATAATCCAAATTCGTCATATCAAGCCGAGAGAAAGCCACTAGAGCTTCTAATTTTCGATAATCACAAAATAGTGTCGATACACATAATATACAACCACTACATAGGCGGACTAACGAGAACTTCAAGTCTCCAACACATATATAACACATGAATCACAATGCCTGATCCCGTACTTCACTGTACAAATACATAACGCACATCAAGCGTCCATTCATACCACGAAAGCCATTCGGAAACTTCACTATGCTATCAACGACTCAGTTATTATAGTCGATCCAACAAGAGAATACCACCATACCACTGGATATCATCAGTTTACATTACCTTGTCCTTTTTGGATCATATTCCCTGCCAAGTTAATAGAATAGCAGTACCATTTTCTTAAATCATCGGAAAGATCGATTCTTAATTCACCTGCAGTTGTCCGCGCCGCTCAATAATTTTATTGACTTCCCATATATTATGAACTGATCTCAAAACCTAGAATATACCATTATCAACTTTCCATAACACATCGCGTATACCATACTAAGATAACATGGAAATTCTTATCCCTTTCCTACGCCGCAAACATCGACGCACTCAACTAGTCAAGGACTTTTATGATCTCATATAGAGAAAACTCATTACACATTCCAAGCTTTGCATACCAACAGGAAATACACTCATTTTTCAAACCACATTAAAACACATCATAAACTCTTTCTCCCAATCACATTACATAAGTTAAACTGCCAGGACTGAGTCCTTATACCCATATTATACCCATATCGGGTTACACGACTGCCAGCACTCAAAAGCTTTATTGCACAATATCCGCAAGACTCATTACTTCAACCACATACCAGGAATTAGTCGTATTCTTTATCATACCGCTTCGGTTTATTAACAAGTTGTTCCATTTACCCAGTTTCCTTTCTGATTCATCTTTGATTTAATATTAGCCACTACTGTAGCACCATAACACATGAACTCATTCCACACGAGACTCGCACATAAGACCACACGGTCTAAAACCCATAGGCCACTCTCAATGTTTCCCAGGAGTACCACATTCTACAATACTTGTTTTGAAGAACTTCATGCGATTTGAATTCGTTATCATTACCTTCCAATACGGATTACATAGAATCCCATCATTCACATAATATAACACAAGTACCGATCTCTTCTAACGAAACCACCATCTTTAGCCACATGCACAATTTTGAGACACCTGACTATTACAAGTAAAATCTTGAACACCATAAACAATTCTCGGGTGTCAGTCATCCTTATTCAGTTGTAATTCAACTGTCTTATTGAACAGAACCACTCGTGCCTTATCAGAACTCTGTCACTGCAGATCATGATTACATACGGATACTATTAGCTATCACTCTTTTATATACACCAAGCATTCCTTACCAACATCAGTTCAAAATACCCTAGTATTTCTTCACATCTACGAAGCACCATAACCTTTATCAGAATTTTCCAACATACTTAGAGACAGAATCAACATAGCACACAATAGTGCAATCGGTTAATCAATAGCAACCTCCCCAACTTAGCTCGAAGCCATTCATCAAAGCACTTTCAACCACTCATATCGGTATTACTCAAGTGATGCCGAAATGTTAGTATGATATTAAACTCAAGTCATTTACAAGCTTCGGCGGAGATTCGAATCATCAGAAATATTAACTCTTTTGCAATTCTTGCATTCATTCACACACAACAGTTACGCCCCCTCTTTAGGTGACAAAATCTTTTCTAAGTCCCGAATTTTCCAAAAATTTCAGCAGAGTTTCCTTTGTAAATTGGCCTATCCACCTGCCAGAGAATCACCAAACCATCCTAGCTATACTTCCACAACTCAACAAGATATCACAATGTATTTCAACAACATTAAATCTCAATACTACACGAATTATATCATCACAATTTATACTTGAACCTGCGATGTATCTGCTCAAATCATAACATATATCGAATACCATTCAATTACACATCAGAATCAACCCACCTATTTTTCCTCAATCTAGTATTTAAGTACAACACCTTCTACCAGGATATACATAGCATAATCATTTTAGTCTTCCCGAGTTTAAACTTGTTCCACTACAAATAAGGCATTTTACCTTCCAATTACGAGATATGATAAATAGTCACCCCGCCCATAGCTCGGGGCTACACAACAGTTTAGATAAGAGTCGAACAATTAACGACTCATCCATTAGTAAGCCTCCATAATACTCTACAGATCAGCACAAGGCCCCAAACATGGCTACTAGCCCAAGTACATAGATATAAGCCCAGTCTTAGTCACTTTACACAATAATTTATCAATTGGGAAGGATCAAGTCCAAATCCCCAGTCACAATACCACCACGCTCGTCACATGACGCGTATTCCCTCTCAGCACAGCACTGTATAGTGCAAAAATACGGGATTTCAAACCCTCAGTACATTATCTATTGCCACCACTCACAAAATCAGCACCTCAATGCTCAAGTCATAAACAAGGTCCAGCCTCAAGTCATCCTGACTGGCCCAACATGAACTCACCGAGATTATATCTCGCCCCTCGTTCGAGGAAATCATAAGCCATAAGGCAATTACATTACTGAGCGCTCGATGCGTACACAGACGTGTGGAAGGAATTTCAAAAATTATATCTCAAGCCGAATCAAGTACGCACGATAAGAATTCCAAGAAATGTGAAGTGTTTCCTAAAGGTTCGCAGCCTCCCGAGGATAAGTACAGGCGTCCCGTACCGATCCACAAGACTCTACTAACCGGCTCAAGACTCATGAGGCCTAGTAAACCTAGGCTTTGATACCAACTTGTCACGACCCCAAATCCGGCCGTGATGGCGCCCAGCACATTGCTAAGCCAGCCTGACCAATCAATATCAACAACGGAGCTAGAAGCTCTCTTTAACCCATTTAAGCATTTCAAAATATGAAACAATAGTAATACTTATACCAACAATGGGGAGACCAAGTCCCAAAATATACTAACTCCCATAGACCGAAGGGTCAAGAGTCATGAGCCTCTAACGAACGTAAGTGTATAAAGGTTTACAAAAATACCAAGTGCGGAAAGAAATGTCAATACAAAATCAAAAGATAGTAGGAAGGAATATCGGGTCCTGCGGACTCTGCAGCTACCTCGTATATCCCACAGATGTCGCCTCGCACAGCTACTGGATCACCGCTGAGAGGTACCTGGATCTGCACACAAGGTGCAGGGAGTAAAATGAGTACTGCCAGACTCAGTGGTAATAAACAATGGTAAGACAGCGTAGATAAGAAATCCGCAATAAAGCACTATGTAAAGCTATAATCAGCTACCCTATCATAGAATCACTCTTCACTGTACCTGTACCAACAAATACCAATAAATAGCATAACAGCTAGCAGATGTAGCTAAATGCAATGCAATGCATGATATGACCGCTACGGCGTGTAGCCCGACTCCAATTTTGGGTACCCGTGCTCACTGTGGGGGTTCAGACTCCAGAGGGGCTCCTACAGCCCAAGCACATCTCATAGAGATATTCTCGCGGCGTGCAGTCCGATCCAACATATATCCTGCTGCGGCGTGCAGCCCGATCCACTACTAGTCAGCTAATATGCAGATACAGCCTCGCAGGCTCAAAAGTAGTTTTTGAAAACTGCTTTATCATTTTTCAGTTGGAAAACAGTAATATCAAGTTCCAGAGATTGGAATTAGCATAATAACAAAAATAGCTGCGGACTAGTAGTAAACTAGCATGTCTATATGATAAGACAATGATAATGATCCTCGCGGGATCCAATAATTGGCTCACGGCCCACAAGTATACTCAACCGCCCAAGAAGGGGGTTCCTCGGCTCAAGAGTGGCCATTATCACAATATATATATATGCAACCATCCGAGAAGGAGGTTCGACGGCTCGAGAATAGCCAATAATACAGTATCAACAGGTCGGACTAATATATAGTCTCTAGTTCATGATCGACCCCGCACTCTCAAGAGTGTGCGTGTCTCGCCGCTATACAGCGTCACAAAGTAGTATACCGGGGTTTCGAACCCGCTAGTCATCACCCACATCTATTACTCACCTCAATAAAGCGCGACGACTATTCCGCAATGCCCTTGCCACGAGAATCAAGCTCCGCACGCGTAGAATCTGATCAAATAGAGTAGAAATACAACAAATTAGGCCAATGGGATGACACCCAATCAATACAACTCAATTTACATCAAAATTCCCAAAGTTGTCAAAACCCGACTTTCGGTACGCTTGTCGAAAAATCACGAAAGTCACATATTCGGAACCCTCATCTCAATACGAGTCTAAGCATATCAATTTTACCAAATTCGGACTCCATTTGCCCATTCAAAACCTTGATTTTCTAAAGTCCAAGCCTAGGGCTAAATCCTCCATAATTTACCCCAAATTCCTCCATTTTCATGATATAATTGCAAAATATTACCAATACTAATCATAGTTTAAGTCCATAGATGATTACCCTGATGATTTCCTTGAATTTCTCTTCAAAATCGCCCAAATCGCCTCTAAAGCCGAGACCCAAAATGTGTGAAATGTTCTGAAATTTTTCTAACTTCGGATACACTTAACTTACAGCGATTTTCGCTTCTGCGGAATATTTTTCGCTCCTACGAGCCCGTATCCGCGACCAAAGGGTCGCTTCAGGCGGTTCCAGGCCTGGCCGGCCATTTCCGCTTCAGCGAGCAAAGGGCCGCTTAAGCGGCCGCTTCCGCGAAGGAACTTCCGCTTCTGCGGAAACATCCGCCTACGCACCATTGACCGTTCTCGCGGTCTCGCCCAGCCGGTCGAGTGTCCGCTTCGCGGACCATGCCCATTTTCTCCCCGTCCGCTCCTCGCGATCACCGGCTCGCACCGGCCGACCTCGCTCGGGCCGAATGGCTTCCGCTTCACGCGTAACCAGCCGCGCTCTCGCGCATCTCGTCCGCTTCTCGCGGACACGCTTCTACGTCCAAAATTCCGCAGGAGCGGAACAGAAGCAGGATCCCAACCCGCAATTCTTCCACAATTCTCCCGTTTAACCATCCGAAATCACCCCGAGGCCCCCGGACCTCATCCAAACATACCAACACATCTTAATACCTTATTCGAACTTGCTCCAATCCTCAAAACACGTCTAACAACATCAAAACCCATAATTCGCATCGAATTCAAGTCAAAGTTCCTTAAAACATTCCGAATTACACATTCAATCAAAAACCCGACTAAACGACGTCCGAATGACCTGAAATTTTGCAGGCATATCCAAAATCACCTAACGGAGCTACTGCAACTGTCGGAATTCCATTCCGACTCCCGAATCAAAATCTCACCTACCGTTCGGATTTTGCCAAAATTCAACCTTAGCCAATTCAAGCCTAAAACTACACCGGACCTCCAAAGTCAATTCCGATTGCTCCCCTAAGTCACAAATCACCTTCCGGAACTAACCGAATCATCAGAATCCGATTCCGAGTCCTCTAACAAAATAGTCAACTCCGGGTTGACTTTCCTTATTCAAGTCTCCTTCAAAAAGGCTATATGCCTTATTTTCAATCCAATTCACTCCTAACTCACCCGATAGACTTTAACACTGATATAAAAGCATAAAATATACAATTTCAACATAACGGGGTGGTAATTCCCGTAACGACGGGCCGGGTCGTTACAGGTGAAGTGCATGGGGCGAAGCTTACTAAGTTGCCGACTGCCATCGGTTGTTGCGGGTTGTGTCTGGCATAACATCGGGAGGCGATATTGCTCATGACGACTGATGGCTTTTTGCAATAGAACAACAACGCATCGTGCAAGTAGCACCGAAAGGTGCCGTGCGCATGAGGCAAAGCTCAGTAAATTGTCGTTTGCCTATAAAAGTATTTTCGGACAAGCCTTTTACTTAGAATATTTTTTCTAAGTAGTACAATAATTTCTCCGTTTATATAATTGATGACCACCCCCGGTCTGGGAGACGTCCCAATCTTTCATCTAGTATATTTAGATTTGGTTGTATACCAAGCTATGAATGAAGAGTACTAGTATACCAATGGACATAATATACTTAAATAATTCTTTGTGTACTGGATAATTACAAGTCCCAATATAATGAACAATTATTTAAATATTTAAACTAGAGAAATATACTAATAGTGTTAATCATGTAGGCTTGAAGAATATACTTAATAGTCCATATCTTTAACCTCTTCGGTCTACCCTCTAGGAAGGTTCTTTATTGGGTATGATAATACATTACATAGAAGCCATGTGTATATTAGTCTGCATCAACACACAATTCCGTTTGTGTATATTAAATTTGCTATGTTTTATATTATACACAAAATGATATTAGTTTAAATAATGCATCATTATCTAAAATGTGTAATTTTAGATTTTGTCATCATTCAGATTCTCAATAGGATATACTTGGACGATACATACTTTAGATACCACGGTCATATTTATGTTTTAGGTAAATTTTCCAGTCGTCATATTTATGTTCTAGGTAAATTTTCCAGTCATAAACTTCCCTTTGACTTATGATTTCTCAAGCCCGATGAGAAATCGACAACTTAGTAAGCTTTGCCCCATGCATAAGAAATAAATTACAGTAATTTAGATAAAAAACACTCTAGAACATTGATGAGTATTTAAATTTGGACTTCCATTTAAATAAGGAAATTGCCAATATGATCGTTATGATTTGCTAGAGACTTGAGGAAATGAAAGTGAACATATAAATTGTTGAGTCTTGGTGCCTACGACAACCACATAAGTCCATTTGACTAATACGATTGTAGTCATAACAGATTGAGAGTAATATAATACGATTGTAGTCATAGGACCTTCTGTTTATATATCGTAGTTGTTATTTAGTAATTGACCATCTTTGAATATTATTTCATTCATATATTAGGTATATCGTGGTTGTTATTTAGTAATTGACCGTGAATGAATATGATTTCAATCTTATACTAGGACGCATCGGCCTACGACAATCACATAACTCCATTTGACTAATAATATATGTAGACGCGTGATTTTTGACCCTCCCCGATATTTTTCACAGTTTAGCGTAAAATATTTAGTTTAGGCCTAATATAGCTATCTTAGCTAATTTTGACTCATTTACTTTATTTTTACCTTAAAATAAAAAATAGCAAAAAATATAGTTTTATTAATGTTTTGTAATCATTTTAAACTTGAAAAATACAAAAATAATACTTTATATTTTTATTTTTTTTATAAAAACGAAAATTAAAAAAATAATAATAGTTTCATTAATATTTTGTAGTTACTTTAATATAAAATAAGTTTTGTTTTAATTGTCAGTCTTATTTTTATAGTTATTTTGCTTATGTAGGATTAATTAAATAAAATTATGTTTTCATTCACGGTTCCAGGCATAGAATAATATTCGGATTTAAATTACCCGGTTTGAAAAAAAAGGAAAAAGACAAAATCCATAAAAAAATAAAAAAAAAAGAGAGAAAGAAAGAAAAAAAAGTCAAAGAAGGGAGGAAGAAAAAATAGAAAACAAACAACAAAAAGTCAAAAAAGAAAGAGAAGAAAAGACGGACAGATGAAAAGAAGAAAAAGACAGGAAAATGAAAAAAATAAAACATGACACATGACACTACAATATATAATATACAAGAGATAATACATAAATTACCCATTAAACTTGTCCGAAAAAATCATTTACACGCCTTAATTTCACGGGCGACATATGTCCGCCCTATTCTTGTTTGGGGTGAATTTAATACCCCATTGTTAACACTCAATCAGTCTTGTGATGGGGTGTGTAGTACACGTGCGCCACGTGTCAAAATCTGATCAAAAATGATTTTTTTCTTTTTTTACAAAAAAAATTAGTTTTTACAAATTTATTTTTTCAGTTTTTACATAATAAAATTCTTTTAAAAAACTGGAAAATAAAAATAATATTTTTCAAAAACGAAAAATATTTTATGGAAAATAATTTTTTCAGTTTTTAAAAAACAAAGATATTTTGTTAAAAATGTTTTTTTATGTTTACAAAAAAAATAGTTTTTACAAATTTATTTTTTCAGTTTTTATAAAATAAAATTCTTATAAAAAACTGAAAAATAAAAATAATATTTTTCAAAAATGAAAATATTTTGTTGAAAATAATTTTTTCAGTTTTTACAAAAAACATAGTTTATACAAATTTGTTCCAGTTTTTACAAATAAAATTCTTTTAAAAAACTGAAAAAATAAAAATAATATTTTTCAAAAGCGAAAATATTTTGTTGAAAATAATTTTTTCAGTTTTTTAAAAAATAAAGATATTTTGTTAAAGATGATTTTATTCTGTTTTTACAAAAAAAATAGTTTTTACAAATAAAATTCTTTTAAAAAACTGAAAAAATAAAAATAATATTTTTCAAAAGCGAAAATATTTTGTTGAAATTAAATTTTTCAGTTTTTAAAAAATAAATATATTTTGTTAAAAAACGATTTTTTCCTTTTTTTTACAAACAAAATAGTTTTTACCAAAAAAAACTTTAAAAAACTGAAAAAATGAAGAAAAAAAACTTTTTCAAAAGCGAAAATAATTTGTTGTAAAATATATTTTTTCTGTTTTTTAAAAAAAGAAAATATTTTATTAAAAACTGAAGAAAAAAATTCTATTTTTACAAAAAAAAAGAATGGTTTTTACAAATATATTTTTACGCAAAATATATTTTGTTAAAAAAATGAATTTTGCAATTGTGAGAGGAAGAAGAAAAGGTGGAGAGAGAAAACAAATAGAGAAAAAAATAAAAAAGAAGAAGTAAACGAAAAAGGGGCCTACACAGTAACAAAATTTCCCTCTTACATGTGAGATTGGGAGAGTGAAGCTACTCTCTTTGCCATGTCACCATTTAGGGTGGTCTTAAATTCACCCCAAACAAGAATATGGGGGACATAGGTCGCCCGTAAAGTTAAGGCGTGTAAATGTGTCACGACCCAAATCCGGTCGTGATGGCGCCCAACAATCAAGCTAGGCCAGCCAGACCAACCATTTCTGGTTACATCGAAATCCAGTCCCAAATGGACAACCCAAGAAGAATATATGAGTTTAAGAACTCCAATAATAATAATAAAGAACAAAATACTGACACTCCCAAAGATCCGGAGTCACAAGTCTAGAGCCTCTAACAAAACCCAACAGGAATAGAGAGTACTATATAGAAGTACTCAAGTTTGAATAGAAAATACAAAATAACGACTGGAAATGAGAGGAGAAGCTAGGTTCTGCGAACGTAGGCAGCTACCTCAGCAACTCGGTATGACTCTGAAACCGCTGGAAATGCCTGTCTACTGCTCCTAAGTACCTGAGTCTGCACACAAAAGGTGCAGGGAGTAGGGGTGAGTACAAAGTACTCAGTGAGTAATAAATATATAACAGCAGCTGAAAATAAGAAATCCACAGATTACCACATAATGAAGCTAAACTACAGTTCGAATCTCCTACGAACTAGCATCAACAATACAATACAACTACCACAGAGTAATTCAACAAATAAAGATGCAATGCAATGCACATAACCGCTACGGCGTATAGCCCGATCCATTTAATGTAGACGACGCTCACTAGGGGTGTGTACAGACTCCGGAGGGGCTCCTACAGCCCAAGCGCAACATCGCTGCGGCGTGCAGCCCGATCCTCATATCAACTGCTGCAGCGTGAAGCCCGATCCATCCTCAGTCCAAAACAAGCATATAAGTCATACAACAGCTCAAATTATTTATTTCCAGGTTCCAGTTTATTTATTATGAAAATACCTTAACTTTTATTTAATTTTCCCAAAACAGGTGACTTAGCATTTCAGTACGGTGATTTTAAACCAGTACTGAGATCAGTGATTAAGCAACTATATCTATCACATATAAAACTATCCTCTAAGGACGCTACAGATCGGCACAAGGCCCCAAACAAGGCTTACAACCCACAATTATATCAAATACAGTGTATTTCCAACACTAACAACATATTATTCACATCAGGGATGGACCAAGTCTCAATCCCTAGTCACAATCAGTCCCGCACCTGCCACGGTGTGCGAGCCACGCCCTACTAGCGTCACAATGTGCTAAGCCGGGGTTTCGAACCCTCAGGCTACCATATACACAAACTACTCACCTCTATCCGGTCGTAGACTCGTCCGCGATGCCTTTTCCTTTGAAATCCGCTGCCTCGTGTGTAGAATATAGTCAAATAATAATAATTATATCAAATACGGGTCAAAGAATCATAACCCACTTCAATTTACATGAAATTCGCATAAATACACCAAGTTGGTAAAACCCGACCCCGGCCCACTGCTCGGAAAATTTCGAAATTAGTACCAACGCGACCCTCATCTCGCCACGAGTCCGTGCATATAAAATTTATCGAAATCGGAGTTCAAATGGCCTTCCAAATCCAAAAATCCCGTTTTCAATATTTAGGCCACATTTCTTCAAGATTTCAACCCAATTTCGTGAAGATTGATGTAAATTCTACCATAAAGTGATGTTTTTGAGTCAATAATCTTACCTCCGACGAATACCCGATGACTTCTCAGTGATTTCCTCGAGTTTTCTTCTCTCTAGGGCTCAAAATTATGTTTTGGGGGTGTAAACCCGTAACCCCTCTGTTTCTGGATTTTATTCACTGCCAGAGCTTTTTGCTCTTCGCGTTCGCGTGAGCTCCCACGCGTTCGCGATGAATAGCCCTCACTTACCCTTCGCGAACGCGACGCCTTCCACGCGTTCGCGGTGCCCAACTTCCGGCTACCCTTCGCGAACGCGACGCCATTCACGCGTTCGCGATGCTCAAACTCCCAGCGCCCAAAATCCTTCTATGCGTTCGCGATACTCCTCCCGCGAACGCGAAGACTTACCCTCACACGCCTACGCGAACGCGACTGCTGGAACGCGAACGCGGTGCACACTATCCCTGGCCTACGTGAACGCGGCTCCCCATCCCCGCGAACGCGATGCAATGATAAGCTTGGCCTTCACGAACGCGGCCCTTGCCACGCGAACGCGAAGGCTTAAAGGCCTGGGCAGAACCTGCAGTTTTTCTGCAGATTTTTGCCAAGTCCAAATGCCCGGTTGATGGTCCGAAATCATCCCGAGGCCCCCGGACCCCAACGAAAACCACCAACGTACTCCAAAACATGATACGTACTTGTTCCAATCATAAAAACACCATGCTAAACATCAAAATCACCATTTACACACGAATTCAAGCCTAAGTTTCTTCAAAACTTTCAAAACTAACATTCAATCCAAAACCCGATCAAACGATGCCCGAATGACCTAAAAATTTGCAGACACATCCAAAATCACATAACGAAGCTACAGAAATTGTCGGAATTCCATTCCGACCCCCGGATCAAAATATCACCTACCATCCGATTTTCGCCAAAATTCAACCTTCGCCAATTCAAGCCTAAAACTACACCGGACCTCCGAATTCAATTCCGATTGTTCTCCTAAGTCATAAATGATCCCCCGGAACTAGTCGAATCATCAGAATCCGGTTCCGAGCACTTTAACTCAATAGTCAACTCTTGGTTGACTTCTCATATTCAAGCTTTCTTCAAACAAGCTATTTGTTTCATTTTCAATCCAATTCACTCCTAACTCACCCGATATACTCTAATACTATTATAAAAGCATAAGATATGCAAATGCAAGGTAACGGGGTGGAAATTCCCGTAACGACGGGCCAGGTCATTACATTCTCCCCAACTTAAACAAACGCTCGTCCGCGAGCGGGTTAAGAAACATACCTGGAGCATCAAACAAGTGTGGATATCTGCTCCGTATTTCCTGCTCGGTCTCCCAAATTGCTTCCTCCACGGGACGACCTCTCCACTGCACTTTCACTGAAGTTATATCCTTGGATCTCAGCTTACGAACCTGTCGACCCAAAATGGCTACTGGCTCTACATCATAAGTCAAGTCTTCATCTAGCTGTATCGTGCTGAAGTCCAACACATGAGACGGGTCTCCGACATACTTCCGGAGCATAGATACATGGAACACCGGGTGAACTCCCGACAAACTGGGTGGCAAAGCAAGCATGTAAGCTACCTCCCCAACTTTCCTAAGCACCTCAAAAGGTCCAATAAACCTGGGGCTCAACTTCCCTTTCTTTCCAAACCTCATAACACCCTTCATAGGTGAAACCTTCAACAACACCTTCTCACCTACTGAATAAGACACATCTCGGACCTTCCGGTCCGCATAACTCTTCTGACGCGACTGAGCTGTGCGAAGTCTCTCCCGAATCACCTTTACCTTGTCTAAGGCATCTTGGACTAACTCTGTCCCCAATAACCTAGCCTCGCCGGGCTCGAACCAACCAACTGGAGACCTACACCGCCTCCCATATAAAGCTTCATACAGCGCCATCTGAATACCGGACTGATAGCTATTATTGTAAGCAAACTCCGCCAAAGGCAAATAATCAGCCCATGAACCACCAAAATCAATGACACAAGCACGCAACATATTCTCTAATATCTGAATAGTACGCTCAGACTGCCCATCTATTTGTGGATGAAATGCTGTGCTCAGCTCTACCTGTGAACCCAACTCTCGCTGAAATGTCCTCCAGAACTGAGATGTGAACTGGGTACCTCTGTCTAATATAATAGAAATGGGAACCCAACTCTCGCTGAAATGTCCTCCAGAACTGAGATGTGAACTGGGTACCTCTGTCTAATATAATAGAAATGGGAACTCCATGCAATCTCACTATCTCACGGATGAATATCTCTGCCAACCGCTCTGAGGAATAAGTAGTACACACCGGGATGAAGTGAGCTGACTTGGTCAACCTATCCACCACCACCCAAACTGAATCAAACTTCCTCGCTGTCCGAGGGAGTCCACTAACAAAGTCCATAGTTATTCTTTCCCACTTCCACTCCGGAATATCAATATGTTGGAATACACCACCAGGTCTCTGATGCTCATACTTGACCTGCTGACAGTTTAGACACCGAGTCACATGGCTCACAATATCTTTCTTCATCTTTCTCCACCAGTAATGCTGCTTCAAATCCTGATACATCTTCGCGGCTCCTGGATGAATAGAATACCGCGAGCTGTGGGCTTCCTCCAATATCAATTCACGAAGGCCGTCAACATTGGGCACGCATATCCGGCCCTGCATCCGCAATACACCATCACTATCAATAGTGACATCCCCGGCATCATCATGCTGAACTCTGTCCTTAAGGACAAGTAAGTGTGGATCATCATACCTGGCGCTCTCGAATACGATCATATAAAGAAGAACGAGCTACTACACAAGCCATCACCCGACCGGGCTCAGAAATATCCAGCCTCACCATCTGATTAGCTAACGCCTGAACATCAACTGCTAGGGGTCTCTCCCCAACTGGAATATACGCCAAACTGCCCATACTAATAGCCTTCCGGCTCAATGCATCAGCCACTACATTGGCTTTCCCGGGATGGTACAAGATAGTAATATCATAGTCTTTAAGCAACTCAAGCCATCTCCGCTGCCTCAAATTTAGATCTTTCTGCTTAAACAAATGCTGAAGGCTGCGGTGGTCTGTATATATATCACAAGATACACCATATAGGTAATGCCTCCAAATCTTCAAGGCATGAACAATAGCAGCTAACTCCAAATCATGAACAGGGTAGTTCTTCTCGTGGGGCTTTAGCTGACGAGAAGAATATGCGATAACTCTACCCTCCTGCATCAACACACAACCGAGTCCAACTCTAGAAGCATCACAATACACCGTACATGACCTTGAGGCTGATGGCAACACAAGTACTAGAGCGGTGGTCAAAGCCTCCTTGAGCTTCTGAAAGCTCTCCTCACATTCATCAGACCACACAAATGGAGCATTCTTCTGTGTCAACTTAGTCAACGGTGAAGCAATAGTGAGAAACCCTGAACAAATCGACGATAATAGCCTTCCAAGCCGAGAAAACTCCGAATCTCTGTAGTTGAAGAAGGTCTGGGCCAATTCTGCACTGCCTTGACATTCTGTGGATCAACCCGAATACCATCATTGGACACTACATGTCCCAGGATAGTCACAATATCAAGCCATAACTCACACTTAGTGAATTTTGCATAAAGTTTTTCTTCTCTCAACCTCTGCAATACCACTCTCAAGTGCTGTGCATGCTCCTCCTGGATGCGTGAATATACCAGAATGTCATCAATAAACACAATCACAAAAGAGTCAAGGTACGGCCAAAATACACTATTCATCAAGTGCATGAATGCAGCTGGAGCATTAGTCAACCCGAAAGACATCACCAGGAACTCGTAGTGCCCATATCGCGTCCTGAACGCTGTCTTCATAATATCTGAGTCCCTGATCTTCAACTGATGATAGCCCGATCGAAGGATCAATTTTAGAAAATACACTAGCTCCTTGTAGCTGATCAAACAAGTCCTCAATACGAGGTAATGGGTACTTATTCTTCACTGTTACCTTGTTTAGCTGCTTATAATCAATGCACATTCTCATTGTGCCATATTTCTTCTTCACGAACAATACTGGTGCACCCCAAGGTGACACACTCGAGCGAATGAAACCCTTATCTAAGAGTTCCTGAAGCTGCTCTTTCAATTCTTTTAACTCCGTCGGTGCCATGCGATAGGGAGGAATAGAAATGGGCTGAGTGCCCGGCACCAAGTCAATACCAAAGTCAATATCTCTGTTAGGCGGCATGCCAGGCAGGTCTGCTGGAAATACATCCGAAAACTCCCTCACAACGGGGACTGAATCAAGACTGGGTGTCTCAACCTCAACATTTCTAATGAAGGCCAAATAAGATAAACAACCCTTGCCAATCATTCGTTGGGCCTTTATATAAGAAATCACCCTGTCGGACACATAATCAGTCAAGCCACGCCACTCGATCCTCGGATTACCTGGAATAGCTAGTGTGACTGTCTTGGCATGACAGTCCAGAATTGCATGGTAAGGAGATAGGCAATCCATGCCTAGAATTACATCGAAATCTACCATGCCCAGTAGTAATAAATCAACTCGGGTCTCCAGACCCCCAATAGTAATAAGACAGGATCGATATACCTGATCCACAACAACAGTATCCCTCACCGGGGTAGACACATGTACGGGCAAAGCAAGAATACCACGGGTCATACTCAAATGATGTGCAAAATAAGTAGAGACATAAGAATAGGTGGATCCGGGATCAAATAAGATAGAAGCATCCTTGTGGCAGACCGAGATAATACCTGAAATGACCGCATCCGAAGCACTAGCATCCTTCATATCCGGAAGAGCATAGAAACGAGCTTGGCCCCACCAGCACGATCCTCACCCCTAGGGCGACCTCTGGATACCGGCCACCGAGCCCTAGCCGACCGTGTCGGCGCCGAAGAACAGCGAGAGAAGACGGCAGGCGATCCCTCTCGCCGAGACCGCTTACAAAGCCACCGAGGACACTCTCTCCCGATATGGCCCAAATCACCGCACTCAAAACAACGGCCCGAAGATGGAAGAAGGGGCCGCCGAGGACCCTCGCTACCGATGAACCCTATCGTCGAGGAAGCAGAGAGCGAGCTCGGGTCGGAAGAGCACTCGGTGCGAAGCCGACTCGCCGACGGCTCGCCGACCCCGATAACCCCGATGGCCCCGCCGACCACGATCCGATGAAACCCCACCGGACTCCGCACGTCCGGATCGACGAGACCCGAAAGAGCGAACTCTCGCTATCGCCGAAATTGTCCCCAGACGGAGCACCACCGTAACTGCCAGCTTCTCGGAGGCTTCTAGCCTCTCTCCTCCCCGCTCTCTACGGCGATCCGTCTCAATATGACGGGCGCATCAACCACCTCCTCAAAGGTAACCGCCGAAACTATCTCCCCGGTCATCAATATGCGGATGGGATAAATTAGGCCATCGATAAATCTCCGAATCCTCTCTCTGTCTGTAGGAACCATCCACATGGCATGACGGGCCAACCGTGTGAATCTCATCTCGTACTGATTAACCGTCATATCTCCCTGCTTCAACCACTCGAACTGACGTCGCAGCTCCTCTCTCTAAGACCGAGGCACGTACTTCTCCAAAAATACCATGGAGAACTCCTGCCAAGTGAGGGGCACTGCCCCAGCAGGCCTACGCCTCTCGAAATCCTCCCACCACCGAAATGCTGCACCTGTGAACCGAAAAGTAGTGAATGAAACACCGCTGGACTCTAGAATACCCGCGGTGCGAAGCATGCGCTGACATCTGTCAAGAAAACCCCGGGCGTCCTCGCCCTCAGCACCACTGAATGTCGGAGGCTGTAGCCTCTCAAATCTCTCCAAACGACGCTGCTCATCGTCGGGCATAGCTGGAACCATATAAGCAGGAGCTGGTGCAACGGGCGCAACTGGCTGGACTGGCTCGGGTGTGTGAGCCACGGGGGTCTAATTCCCTCCCCCTGCCTGTGAAGAAGATACTGCAGCAGTAGCTGCAACTACCTGTGCCAAGCCTGTGCACACTAATAAGATCTGAGCCAAGGTCTCCTGAAGACCTGGTATGACAATGGGCACTGCCGGTGCCTCAACCTGAGTTGCCGGAGCGTCTACCGCTGGAATCTGCTCCTAAGTCTGGGCCACTGGCGCAGGAATCTGACCCTGAGTCTGGTCAGCTGGTGGGTCAGCAGGTGCTGGTGCTGCTGCCCTACCTCTACCACGACCACGGCCTCTGGGTGCCAATGGTGGTCGTCCGCCATGTCCGTTAGCTCGTGTTCTCGCCATCTGCGAGAGAATAGAATATGGAAAATTTTAATTTCATGATAACACAGATCGCACGATATGAATCCAAGAAAATGAGGTTTTTCCTAAAGTTTCTGTAGCCCTCCGAGGATAGATACGGACGTCTACGTACCGATCCGCGAAAGTCTACTAAACCGGCTCATGACTCGCGAGTCCTAATAACCTAGGCTCTGATACCAACTTGTCACGACCCAAATCCGGTCGTGATGGCGCCCAACAATCAAGCTAGGCCAGCCAGACCAACCATTTCTGGTTACATCGAAATCCAGTCCCAAATGGACAACCCAAGAAGAATATATGAGTTTAAGAACTCCAATAATAATAATAAAGAACAAAATACTGACACTCCCAAAGATCCGGAGTCACAAGTCTAGAGCCTTTAACAAAACCCAACAGGAATAGAGAGTACTATATAGAAATACTCAAGTCTGAATACAAAATACAAAATAACAACTGGAAAGGAGAGGAGAAGCTAGGTTCTGCGAACGTAGGCAGCTACCTCAGCAACTCGATATGATACTGCAAACGCTGGAAATGCCTGTCTACTGCTCCTGAGTACTCTGAGTCTGCACACAAAAGGTGCATGGAGTAGGGGTGAGTACTAAGTACTCAGTGAGTAATAAATATATAACAGCAGCTGAAAATAAGAAATCCACAGATTACCATATAATGAAGCTAAACTACAGTTCGAATCTCCTATGAACTAGCATCAACAATACAATACAGCTACCACAGAGTAATTCAAAAAATAAAGATGCAATGCAATGCACATAACCGCTACGGCGTGTAGCCCGATCCAATTTAACATCGACGGCGCTCACTAGGGGTGTGTACAGACTCCGGAGGGGCTCCTACAACCCAAGCGCAATATTGTTGCGGCGTGCAGCCCGATCCTCATATCAACCACTGCGGCGTGCAGCCCGATCCCATGCTCAGTCCACAATAAGCAAATAAGTCACAAAACAATTCATTTTTCTTAATTCCAGTTCTCAATTCATAATTTATGAAAAATACTTTAACTTTATTAAATTTGTAAAAGCTGGTGACTTAGCATTTCAAAAGTGTGATTTCAATTTCCAGGACTGAGATCAGTGATTTAAGCAATTATAGCTATCACATAAATATTGTCCTCCTAAGGACGCTACAGATCGGCACAAGGCCCCAAACAAGGCTTACAACCCACAATTATATCAAATACATTGTATTTCCAACACTAGCAACATATTATTCACATCCGGGATGGACCAAGTCTCAATCCCTAGTCACAATCAGTCCCGCACCTGCCACGGTGTGCGAGCCACGCCCTACTAGCGTCACAATGTGCTAAGCCGGGGTTTCGAACCCTCAGGCTACCGTATACACAAACTACTCACCTCTAGCCGGTCGTAGACTCGTCCGCGATGCCTTTTCCTTCGAAATTCGCTGCCTCGTGTGTAGAATCTAGTCAAATAACAATAATTATATCAAATACGGGTCAAAGAATCATAACCCACTTCAATTTACATGAAATTCGCATAAATACACCAAGTTGGTAAAATTCGACCCCGGGCCCACTGCTCGGAAAATTTCGAAATTAGTACCAACGCGACCCTCATCTCGCCACGAGTCCGTGCATATAAAATTTATCGAAATCGGAGTTCAAATGGTCTTCCAAATCCAAAAATCCCGTTTTCAATATTTAGGCCACATTTCTTCAAGATTTCAACCCAATTTCATGAAGATTGATGTAAATTCTACCATAAAGTGATATTTTTGAGTCAAGAATCTTACCTCCGACGAATACCCGATGACTTCTCAGTGATTTCCTCGAGTTTTCTTCTCTCTAGGGCTCAAAATTATGTTTTGGGGGTGTAAACCCGTAAGCCTTCTGCTTCTGGATTTTATTCACTGCCAGAGCTTTTTGCTCTTCGCGTTCGCGTGCTCCCACGCGTTCGCGATGAACAGCCCTCACTTACCCTTCGCGAACGCGACGCCTTCCACGCGTTCGCGATGCCCAACTTCCAGCTACCCTTCGCGAACGCAACGCCATTCACGCGTTCGCGATGCTCAAACTCCCAGCGCCCAAAATCCTTCTACGCGTTCGCGATACTCCTCCCGCGAACGCGAAGACTTACCCTCACACGCCTACGCAAACGCGACTGCTGGAACGCGAACGAGATGCACACTATCCCTGGCCTACGCGAACGCGGCTCCCCATCCCCACGAACGCGATGCACTGATAAGCTTGGCCTTCGCGAACGTGGCCCTTGCCACGCGAACGCGAAGGCTTAAAGGCCTGGGCAGAACCTGCAGTTTTTCTGCAGATTTTTGCCAAGTCCAAATGCCCGGTTGATGGTCCGAAATCATCCCGAGACCCCCGGGACCCCAACGAAAACCACCAACGTACTCCAAAACATGATACGGACTTGTTCCAATCATAAAAACACCATGCTAAACATCAAAATCACCATTTACACACGAATTCAAGCCTAAGTGTCTTCAAAACTTTCAAAACTAACATTCAATCCAAAACCCTATCAAACGATGCCCGAATGACCTGAAAATTTGCAGACGCATCCAAAATCACATAACGAAGCTACAGAAATTGTCGGAATTCCATTCCGACCCCCGGATCAAAATATCACCTACCATCCGGTTTTCGCCAAAATTCAACCTTCGCCAATTCAAGCCTAAAACTACACCGAACCTCCGAATTCAATTCCGATTGTTCTCCTAAGTCATAAATGATCCCCCGGAACTAGTCGAATCATCAGAATCCGGTTCCGAGCACTCTAACTCAATAGTCAACTCTTGGTTGACTTCTCATATTCAAGCTTTCTTCAAACATGCTATTTGTTTCATTTTCAATCCAATTCACTCCTAACTCACCCGATATACTCTAATATTGTTATAAAAGCATAAGATATGCAAATGCAAGGTAACGGGGTGGAAATTCTCGTAACGACGGGCCGGGTCGTTACAAAATGATTTTTCCGGACAAGTTTGATGGGTAATTTATGTATTAATACAATACAAAGATTCATAAGAAGAAGAAAAATAGAACGGAAGAAAGAGAAAAAAACGAAAAAGATTTGAAAACAAAAACAGAAGGAAAAGGAGAGATATAGAATGCACACATATACACTATTCCTTCATCTTCTTCAACGGAGAAGAACATCATACTGACTTACCAAAACAAAAGCAGAAACATAAGTTTCTGATAGAAAGATTAGAAAAACATTAACGAAGCACGCAGTCGAGTTAAATTTGTTTAGGTCATCGTGTTCGATTTGTCGAGTCGTTCGTTGATACGCCGTCGAGTCTCCGTTCGCGGTTCAGTTCTTCATTTCATCGCTGTCCCAGGTTTTCGGTTCGAGTTCTGTCCGGAGTTCTAGCAATTTGAGGTACGATATCTTTATTTGACTGTATTTGGTATGTTTAGTTTTATTCACTGTTATGAGCAATTAAAAGCAATAAATGCATAACTGGACTGATTATTTTTAAGATGTATGATGCCAAGCCAAATGCTCTCGACGATTTGTTATCACAAATGAATCGAAATTTGTTAGCATAGCGTTGTCATGCTTGGTGTCTAGATCTATTTTAGCCACGAACTGGTATGGATATTGCCTATATGAATATGCTTGAGTGGAGTGCATGTTTTAATGTGAGTAGAGTTGTTTGAAGGGAATATATATTAATGTTAAAGATATGCATGAATTACTGAGCAATAGCCATCCTAACGCAACCTTGACTTGTTTAATGAATAAAATTTTGGAGTTGTACGTTTGGTTAGTCCTTATGTTATATAAATTCTCATTTTTGCCTCTTTGTATGTTTAAGCATTATGTAGTCCATGTTCAATTTTTATAATCTCTTCCATAATTCATAGCCTCGCAATACTCTCAAAGATTTTGAATAAAAAACTCAAATGCGCTAGTCGCTTTAGGTACAATTAATAAATCATCGTGATTATTGGTACGGTTCGCGTGACATGGTTACGATGTCTAAAAATTCGGGGGTGCATTTCATGTAACCCGATTATAACGACTCTGGATAATCTTAGTGAATAAATTAGCATTTCTCTTTTTTTGAGACAAACAAAGTAGAGAATCGTAGTTGCTTTTAGGTTTCCTCTTTAAATAATAAATGAGACGAGCCTCGCCAAATAAAATGTATAAATTGCGGGGCCCTCATAATGTATATATATAAATATTTAAATTTCAGTATGTGCCGCTTTAGCGAATTTCATGGCCTTTCCCAAAATAATAACCCGTTAGTCTCTTTAGGTGTATATTAATAATTTCACTTTCTTAAACTCGGGTGCAGATTTATGTGACCCAAATCCAAATCTCAACGGAGTCGATATATGTCAATAACCACGGGTACACTGATGTGACATGGTTTGAGATGTATTTTCACGACGTTGCAATTCCTATAAATTAATAATAATCAAAAGCGCTAGAAAGTCAAAAGTTGCACATAATTAAAGCATGTTATTAAAATCAGATAATTAAGTCAAATAAGACAGTTGAGCGACCGTGCTAGAACCACGGAACTCAGGAATGCCTAACACCTTCTCCCGGGTTAACAGAATTCCTTATCCGGATTTCTGGTTTGCGGACTGTAATACAGAGTCAATCTTTTCCTCGAATCGGGATTCAACCGGTGACTTGGGACACCATAAATCTCCCAAGTGGCGACTCTGAATCTCTTAATAAACGAATCTTGTTTTGATTGTCCTTTAATTGGAAAAAATCCCTTTACCACGCCCTTCGCGGGGTGCGATAGTGGAAAAAGGAGGTGTGACAGCTCTGGCGACTCTGTTGGGGATGTGATTTGCCCAGAACCACTGGTTCAGGGTTAGAAATTCGAGCTTAGAATAATTGTTTTATTTGGCTTCGTTTATTGTCTGATATATTTATATGATAAATGCTTAATGTGCAAAATGATGATTTTTACCGCTTTGATATTATTTGAACTGTAAATATATAAACTGTGCGGAAACCCTGCTTCCTTATGAGTCTTCTAAAAATGGTGCATACGTTCGCGTAGCCCGCTTTTCAAAAATTATTCCAAATAAGTGAGTGTTGGGCAAGTGACAAGGCCGAGCAGACTTTAGTGCTCCCGTTACGTCGCCCCCTCCTCAACCCTAGTTGTCCACTCGGGTAAGCCAAGTCTAGAACAATAAACCCAGGTTTTAAACCTAGAATAACAAAGCCTCATACCGGATCCCTAGTAGGAACGTTTGTTTGCATCATGTTGCATTTGACTTAGGGGACTCAACGCAGGGGTTGGGTCCGTCTAGGACAGGTGACCTGAAATGAAAAAACCATCTCGCTACATCCTGTTTGTTTTACGCATTTATTTGCTTCAGACTTGCATGTTGACCGGTTTTAAATATTGAGGAATATGAAAAAAAATTCAAAATAGTTTGTTTGTTTTACTTATAAAGAAAAAGAAAAAAAAACATTTTTTTAATAAAAAAAATGTGTGATTTATAAAAAATGTTTTTTTACTTATAAAGAAAAAGAAAAAAACATTTTTTTTAATAAAAACAATGTGTGATTTATTCTTTAAAATATATATATATATATATATAGTTTACTTGTTTTTCAATAAAATAAAAAAAATAGTTTGTTTCATTTACAGATGTAGTTTGTTTTTATTTGACCGAACTACGCTGGTTTGATTCTCACCGGATGTGAGATACGTAGGCAACCCTTATCGGGTCCAACCTCCCCTTTTTTGCAAAAATAGCAAAAATGTCGAAATTAATTTTCGTTGTAAATAAGTTGAGTGATGCCGTTTTCAAAAATAGCCGAATGTTCCCGAAAGGGACGCCGGAAGGTCAACTTTGCATAAACGGCCACTTTTGGGCCATTTTGTAAATTTTTTGGTCGATTGACCCTCACAGCCTTATAATCTTCGTCCCCGAGGCGCTGAAAGGCCGTGTTTGCAATACCATGTCTTTTGTTTTAATACGGAAAAGAAAAAAAAAGAAGTCAAAATTTTAATTTTGTCATAAATAAGTTGGGTGATACTGCTTTTGTCAAATATGGCCGAATGTTCCCGAGAGGGACGCCGAAAGGCTGACTTTGCATAAACGGCCACTTTTGATCATTTTTAGGATTTTTGGGTCAATTAGCTAACGCAGCCTTAAAATCTTCGTCCTCGAGGTGCGAAAGGCCGTGTTTGCAAAATCATGTATATTATTTTAATTTGAAAAAAAAATAAGAAAAAGAGTCAGTGGCAAGTAAATGCCGTTTGAATTTTCGGTCAAAATAAGTCAAGCCAGTTTTGGCGGTGTTTTAAACCGTTCTTGCCGGATAGCCTTAGAGTATCTTTCAGTTATCGAAAGACTATTTTCGTAAAAGAACGGACAAGTTTGCAAATTAATCCTCCCCAGCCTCAAAATTCATGTGAAAATTGGGAAGGGGCCACGCTTGCAAAAAAAAAACAGCCATTTAAAATTGGCAAACAGTGAAAGAAAGTTGGCCATTGTTTTGAGTTTGTAATTCTCTTGATCAGAGTATGTCTGTTATTTAATTTTCGAGTCTGTAGGTTGTCTTTTCGTCAAAGTCTTTTAGTTTTATCAGTTTTTAAACCTTTCTTTTAAAATCAATGTTTGTTTTATTATGAAAAACTGAAAATTCCAAAAAAAAATTGTTTTATTGATTGTTTGCCATTTATCAACACGAACTACGCAAGGTCTGATTCATGCGGGGTCATGATACGTAAGCAATCTCCATAAGATTCGACCACAACAAAAAAAAACGAAGAGAAAAAGACATGATAGAAACGGTGAAACTGCTTAGGTACATTACAATTGCAATATGTGTTAAAACTCTAACGTTGACAAGTTTGTTGTTTTCCAGAAGTTTCAAACAGTTAGCTCATTAGAACGTACCGATAGATCACCATTACCAAGCAAGATCTAAAAGGGTCATATCAAAAAACATGTCCAACTCGGAGAAAGGTGATGAGGAGGAAAAGATGGAAAATCAAATGCTAAAGGAGGAAGTAGAAAGGTTGAGACAAGAGATGAAAGAAATGCACCTAGCATGGGCTAGGGTGCAACAGATACCAACCTTTCCTACTACTCCTACTCTCCCACCGGTACAAAATCCGGAATACCCCCCCCACGGCCCTTCGACAAGCTTCCCAAGTCACCACTACTATCAGGGAAGAAATCCGTATGATCCCCCAGCTCCGCCACCCAATCAGAACCTTCCCCCACCAAATGTTCCCGTTTTCGTGGCACCCCCACCAGCCATGCTACAAAGATCTGCCAATGAGTCGATGTTTCAGGACCACGAATACCAACATTTCCCCCCTGAACCGACATTCAAAGCACCTGAGCCACGTGCTTATAATCCCCACTTTGAGCTCCCGGCAGAAACTGAGAGGCCGACTAAGAGTTTGGAGCAGGATGAAATGCTTCGTAAAGTGAGAAGCCTGGAGCAGTCCTTTAGGAATATGCATGGGTTGGGCAGCCAAGTCAGTGTGGCCTACAAAGATCTGTGTCCTTTCCCCGATGTTCAATTGCCGGCGGGATTCAAAATGCCAAAGTTTGATCTATATGAGGGACATGGTGATCCAATTGCACATCTGCGAGGGTTTTGTAGCAAGATGAGAGGGGCAGGTGGGAAAATGAGCTGCTGATAGCCTATTTTGGTCAGAGTTTAAGCGGGTCTGCGCTGGAATGGTATACAAGGAAGGATCCCAGCAGGTGGTACACCTGGGATGACCCGGCGCAAGCATTTGCCGATCATTTCCAATATAATCTTGAGATCGTCCCTGACCATCTCACATTGTTAAAGCTGGAGAAAAGCATGGAGAGAGCTTCAGGGAATTTGGGTTCCGTTGGAGGGAACAGGCAGCAAGGGTAGATCCTCCAATGAAGGAAAGTGAAATGGTGGATTACTTTTTGCAGACTTTGGAGCCAACTTACTTTGGTCACCTAGTGACATCGGTGGGAAAATATTTCAATAAAGTTATAAAAATGGGCGGCATGATTGAAGAAGGACTCATGTCCAATAAGATAATGAGTTATTCGGAAATCAAGGCCACTCAGGCCTTCCAGAGTGGCACGGGAGGTATGCTCGGGAAGAAGAAGGGGGAAGAAGTCGCAACAGTCGAAGCAGGTACTCGGCCCATATCTGTAGGTCCTTCACCTTACTACCAACCCAGACCCCCACAACCCCACTACCTACCAGAACCACAATTTTCCGTCCATCACGCCCAAACATATCCCCGAGCTCCATATAACTCACCTTAATATTATCATCCGCACAATGTCCAGCCATATGTCCAACCGCCAAGTCACTCCCTATGGCTAGCACCAGCGCTGCATAATGCACTCTTGCCTTCACAACATGCTCGAGCACCCAACATCCCAAGAAAACAGGGGCAGGAAGGGAAGCAAAGGCAAAGAAATAGTTTCACGCCAATTGAGCAGTCCTACACAAGCTTAATTGAAAAGTTAAAACATTCTGGCCTGATTGAGCCACTCCTTGGCTATACTCTAGATCCATATGCAAAAGGATTTGATCCCTCTGTTCGATGCATGTACCACTCTAACATCCAAAGGCAGAGCATTGAAGATTGTCGTTCTTTGAAAAAGGAAGTAGAACGATTGATTCAAGAAGGGGCAATTGTGATCAATGACAGTGACAAGGAGCATGCGAATCCTCTTGAGAACTTATTGGCTGAAGTTGATGATATTGAATTTGGTAATGGGCTTGGCAATATAGATGCATAACTCAGTAGCTAAGATGCATGTCGTGCTTGTTAGTTGGAAAGATGCTCCACTTAATCAATCCGAGTTGAGTTCTTGGTGGCTTATGTTGTTGTTGTTTCTATTGTTAGGGTTATTTTTAGGGTTGTAATCCGCATTTTGTCGTGTGGTCAAACCCTCTTATCCTTCTATTTTTGTCATAGTCGTTTGCTTAGTCTTGTCAAGTTTTGTTTTAGGGTTGTACTTTGGTTTGTTTCTCTTGTTTTTATTGTTGAACCGTTTCACCATTAGTCTAATGAAACTTTCAGTCTTTTGTTACCTCCAGCATCTTATTTGTTTAGTTCTTTTTATACTTTAGATTTGTCTTTTGTTCAAACACTGATTCTAATGACATGGCATGCACGCACAATTTGGGCCTAATCTTAAATGTTAATCATAAAACCATTTGGAGGTGATCGAGACATTTAAAGGAAATAAGAATGGTTTGAGATCATTTGGAGCCCGAGTCATGTGAAACTGGGGCAAGAAAAACGAAAATCGTTGCATGCAAGTTGGCCATGTTGAGATGGGGGTCGCTCATGGTAATAAAAATGAGAGTGTTGCCTAACAGGGCTTTAAAGATATAGTAAATATCATATTTTGAAGATTGGAATGACGGAGGCATTTTGTTCTGCTATCCAAACATTTTATCCATCGTCAACCCTTTGAGCCTTATTCTAATTTCTTTCATACCCCTCATTCGGACTCAGTAGCAAAGGAACACATAGAAAAAGAGGAGAAAAGAAGAAAAGAAGAAAAGAAAAAAGAGAAAAAAAAAGAAAGAAAAGCAAAAAGAGAAAAAAAATAACAAAATGAAAAAAAAAGAGAAAAGAAAATGAATGAAAAAGAGAAACTTGAAAAAACGAGGAATTGGGAACTACGTTTGACCTGATTCCTCAAAGAGGATATGTAGGCGCCTCACGGCTCGGTCATAGTGTAAATAAAAAACTAAAAGATCCCCAAGCAAGAAACTGGGCAAATAATTGTGTTTATTATAAATAAATCTGGGTACGAAAGTTGTAAATTGTGAACCCAAAGTTGAATTGTTTTGAGCCTTTAATACCCTTTCTTTCTATCCCTATCCAAATCCCACATTACGGTCCAAAGAAATACCTTCCGATCAGTCTTCAAAAGATGCCACGTCAGGCGAGTGAGAGAGTCCTATCAGAACATAACACTCTGATTCTCAGAAGAAAAGACTCTGATTTCCAGCAGAAGAAATATGAGAGAGTCTTAGCGGTAACACCCTTAATCCCCAGCTGAAGAGTAATACAAATGAGAGAGTCTTATCGGTGAAAACCTTCACGGGCACCATAAGGCGATGAAAGCTGAGAGAAAAATCGAAATGAGAGAGGCTTGATAGTGAAAACCCTTCGGGCACTACAAGTCGAATAAAGATTGAGAATCAGATAGAAATCACCAGACAGAAATCTTGAAAGACAATTGACGTCGGAAGATAGGCCATATGTGCATGTCATGACCATTAGAGTCAGTATCCGTGTTTGAAAGGGTTTTATTTTATAGTTTCTTTTGTTAGAAAGTCATATTTTCTATGTCTTCTATTTTTGTTTCCTTTTATCTTTCTTCTTTCATAAAAACTTTCCCAGTAGAATTTGTTTGGTCAGAACAAATAAGAAATGATTTCAAAATTTGCCATCAGCTTTCCAATTATGCAAGACGGAATCTGATTGGTACACCCAAGTGGTATAAGTCAGGAGGGAACAAACGCAAGGCTAGTGTCCAGAAGGATATTCCCGAGCAAGAGGAAATTGACAAATGGGTGGATTAGCAGGAGGATACCTCCATCAAAAAGCGAAGGTTAATCACCTCAAGGACAAGGCCAGTGAGATTCAAAGGTCGGGGAAATGCCCGTTCCGATATGCCACAAAAGAAGGGGAGATACCCCAGCAAAAAAGGTATTTCCAGTGACAAGGATGAACGAAGAAAATGATTCATCAGTAAAACATGCAAGATTCTCAAGCATGGTGGGTAAGCACGAAAAGGAAAAAAACTATCCCCAGTAGGAATGTCATCCCCGGCATTCAATAACATCCCCAACAAGTTTTGACAATGAAATGCATAGAAGAGAAAGAGAAAGAGAACCATCCCCCAGCAGGAGCATCACAACCAACCACCGTATTTTTAAACTAATAAATTTTCTTTGATTTGAGGAAAAGGAAATGGCGTTGATGGCGGAAAGGCATGCCACAAGGAAGATTATCAAGCTGGGGCAGAAAATTTTCCATTCATTTGGAAAATTTTCTGGAAGACAGGTATCCATTTGGGGAAGAAGAAAGATAACACTAGTTTTAAGGGAAGTGGCCCTTGAACCTGTATTATCCCCAACAGTGCGGAAAGAAAGAAAATAACAAGTTTCAATGAAAGGAGTTGTATCTCTAGCGGACAGAACAAAAAGGATGATACTTGTGTTCAGAAAAGCAAAAGGCCAGTGTCATCCCCATCAGCCTTCAGAAGAGTGAAGCACCAGTTTTGAAGAGATGAAAATCCCCGAGTAGTGTTATCCTCAACAGCGTTATCCCCAGCTGATAACATTTTTATCCCCAACAGGTAAGTAAATAATTTTCAATGGTGTTATCCCCAACATTTTCGAGGGAAGACAATACGATTTTTAAGGGAAGCAGTTCTGCAAGAAGATAATTCAGGAAAAAAGGAAATGGTTTAAGAGGAAAAAGGAGACGCACTTCCTAAATTAAAATTTTCATGCATAAGGAGACGCACTTCCTAAGTTTATTTTCACTCATAGGAGACGCACTTCCTAAAGTAATAGTTCATGCATAGGAGACGCACATCCTAAATTAAGATTTCAATCATAGGAGACGCACTTCCTAGTTTAAAGTCATTAAAGTTTTACCCATAGGAGACGCACTTCCTAGGTTTATTTTTACCCATAGGAGACGCACTTCCTAAATTTATTTTACCTCTAGGAGATGCACTTCCTAAGTTTATTTTCATGCATAGGAGACGCACTTCCTAAATTAAGATTTCAATCATAGGAGACGCACTTCCTAATTTAAAGTCATTAAAAGTTTTACCCATAAGAGACGCACTTCCTAAGTATATTTTTACCTCTAGGAGACGCACTTCCTAAGTTTATTTTCATGCATAGGAGATGCACTTCCTAAATTAAGATTTCAATCATAGGAGACGCACTTCCTAGTTTAAAGTCATTAAAAGTTTTACCCATAGGAGACACACTTCCTAAGTTTATTTTTACCCATAAGAGATGCACTTCGTAAGTTCATTTTCATACATAAGGAGACGCACTTCCTGAATTAAGATTTTCACTCATAGGAGACACACTTCCTAAATTAATAGTTCATGCATAGGAGACGCACTTCCTAAATAAAGATTTCACCAATAGGAGACGCACTTCCTAAGTTTAATTTTACCTCTAGGAGACGCACTTCCTAAGTTTATTTTCATGCATAGGAGACGCACTTCCTAAATTAAGATTTCAATCATAGGAGACGCACTTCCTAATTTAAAGTCATTAAAGTTTTACCCATAGGAGACGCACTTCCTAAGTTTATTTTTATCCATAGGAGACGCACTTCCTAAGTTCATTTTCATGCATAAGGAGACACACTTCCTAAATTAAGATTTTACCCAATAGGAAACACACCTCCTAGTTTAAAGTCATTAAAGTTTCACCCATAGGAGACGAACTTCCCAAGTTTATTTTTATGCACAGGAGACGCACTTCCTAAATTAAGATTTCATGCATAGAAGCCGCACTTCCCGAATCAATAGTTCAGTCATTGGAGACGCACTTCCTAAATTTGAGTTCACCTTTAGAAGATGCACTTCCTAGTTTAATTCATTCCAGTTCAACCATAAGGGATACTGTTCACGTCTTAGAAAATAGGCGCCCACCTGTATAACAAGGGAATACTTTTCATGTCTTAGAAAATAGGCGCCCACCTGTATAACGAGGGAATAGATTTTCATGTCTTAGCAATTAGGCGCCCACCTGTATAACGAGGGAATACATTTTCATGTCTTAGCATTAGGCGCCCACCTGTATAACGAGGGAATACATTTCATGTCTTAGCAATTAGGGGCCCACCTGTATAACGAGGGAATACATTTCATGTGTTAGCAATTAGGCGCCCGCCTGTATATCGAGGGAATATATTTTCATGTCTTAGCATTAGGCGCCCACCTGTATAACGAGGTAATACATTTCATGTCTTAGCAGTTAGGCGCCCACCTGTATAACGAGGGAATACATTTCATGTCTTAGAAAATAGGCGCCCACATGTAGAACGAGGGAATATATTTCATGTCTTAGCAATTAGGCGCCCACCTGTAGAACGAGGGAATACATTTCATGTCTTAGCAATTAAGTGTCCACCTGTATAACAAGGGAATACTGTTCAAGTTCAACAATCAAGGAGCCCACCTGGAGAACAAGGGAATATATTTCAAGTTCAGCAATCAGGCGCCCACCCGGAGAATGAGGGAAGACAGTTCAAGTTTTAAGGGAAGGCAATTCAAGTTTCAAAAGAAGATAGAACAAATTTCAAGGGAAAGCAGCAAGGTTTAAAGAAAGACAGTTCGAATATTGGCAATCAGGTGCATGCCGGGAGATAAGGGAATTCACTTCAGAGTGCAATGCAAGTTAGCAACAAAAGAAGCACGCGACGAGAATGCGAGTCAACAGTCCGAGATGATCAACAGAAGTTAGTCACAATGAAAAAAAGGGCGATGAGTTAATCCAAGTGCAGAAGTTGATGAAAGATGTGGTGTGCTCAAGACATGGCCGAGGTCACAAGCACTGCATACCCGATCTTGATCCAAAAAGCTGAAGAATGATGAACTATCACCTGCAACTAGCAAGCATCAAGGTTCAAATTTAGAGTCTGCATGAAGCACACAACCAATGCTCAAGATCAAGCTTCAGAAGACTTATAGATATGAATTTTGTAACTAGTAGCTGATAGGCTTAGTTAGCCTTTTTCATGTTTTGATTTTTGATGTAATAGCAACACCACAGACCGGAACCTCGACAGAACGGAACCTCGGCGGAACGACACCTCGACTGGCTCTCAACCTCGACATACTCCATATTCTCACTCACTTTCGAACTACACGTGGCCTGATTCCTTTATAGCCAAGGATATGTAGGCATCTTAGATACAAAGGCTCGGTCACATCCTCTTCTCTTTAGTTTAATATCTCTGAATAAGGGTCGGGTCAAACAACTTGTCTAGTCGTTCTTTGTCTGAAAACTCTTTGTGTTTTCAGTCAAAGAGGGGCAGCTGTAGACGCGTGATTTTTGACCCTCCCCGAGATTTTTCATAGTTTAGCGTAAAATATTTAGTTTAGGCCTAATATAGCTATCTTAGCTAATTTTGACTCTTTTACTTTATTTTTACCTTAAAATAAAAAAATAGCAAAAAATATAGTTTTATTAATGTTTTGTAATCATTTTAAACTTGAAAAATACAAAAATAATACTTTATATTTTTATTTTTTTATAAAAAGGAAAATTAAAAAAATAATAATAGTTTCATTAATATTTTGTAGTTACTTTAATATAAAATAAGTTTTGTTTTAATTGTCAGTCTTATTTTTATAGTTATTTTGCTTATGTAGGATTAATTAAATAAAATCATGTTTTCATTCACGTTTCCAGGCATAGAATAATATTCGGATTTAAATTACCCAGTTTGAAAAAAAAAAGAAAAAGACAAAATCCATAAAAAAAAATAAAAATAAAAAGAGAGAAAGAAAGAAAAAAAAAGTCAAAGAAGGGAGGAAGAAAAAATAAAAAAATAACAAAAAAAGGTCAAAAAAGAAAGAGAAGAAAAGACGGACAAATGAAAAGAAGAAAAAGACAAAAGTAAGATGAAAAAAATAAAACATGACACATGACACTACAATATATAATATACAATACAAAGATTCAAAAGAAGAAGAAAAATAGAACGGAAGAAACAAAAAAAAAACGAAAAAGATTTGAAAACGAAAACAGAAGGAAAAGGAGAGATATAGAATGCATACATATCTACTATTCCTTCATCTTCTTCAACGGAGAAGAACACCATACTGACTTACCAAAACAAAAGCAGAAACATAAGTTTCGGACAGAAAGATTAGAAAAAAATTAACGAAGCACGCAGTCGAGTTAAATTTGTTTAGGTCATCGTGTCCGATTTGTCGAGTCATTCATTGATACGCCGTCGAGTCTCCGTTCGCGGTTCAGTTCTCCATTTCATCGCTGTCCCAGGTTTTCGTTTCGAGTTCTGTCCGGATTTCTAGCAATTTGAGGTACGATATCTGTTGGGTTTTTAATATATTTAATTAATATATTAAAGAGTTAAAAGAGGGTGAATGAGAAATTGTGGAAAATGAAATTTTAGTGAAATTTCAAGTTCCCTCTCATTGGTAAATGGGCATTGTCCCATATTGGAATAGGAAGAGATTTTTTATGGGTATATAAGCAATTGCTCTTATTCTAGCTCTTAAAGAGTTGAGAAGAAAGCAAGCATCGCGCCGTCGTCGTCGCTCGCTCGGCTCGGCTTCGGCTTCGTCTTCGGATTTATTTGTTAATAGTAAAATATTAACAGAAATGTTATTAAAATATTTATTTTAATAACAGAATATTAATATTAAATCCAAATTTCAGTTTGTTCTATTTTTGTAACATAAAATTAACTACCCATCAATTTTCCCTCTTTATTATTGAGTAAATGGCCATTTATGCAATGGCATTTATCTGAAGGGACTCTTCAGATTTCAGCCCAACTTTTGGCTATAAATACAACACTATTCTGCTTAGAATTTCACTACGAATTTCTGAGTTTCTCCTCCTTTCTTCTGCATACTTTTAGCATCAAACAAAGCAAAAAGTAAGTGTGATTTGCTACCGAACTTTGTGTTCGCTGAAACATTGGGGTTTGCAGTACCACTACACCAGTGTGCAATTCGTTCTATCCTGGGAGGAAATAATCAATAACCTTGGGTACTAGGAGGAAATAATCCATAACCTTGGGTACTAGGAGGGGATTAAATTCCTTAAGGAAACACTGTGAATTCAATGGGCTCGAATTGGTTTCTTCATTTCTGTTTATGCATATACTTGTTTGTATTTATTTATATTTCCAGAATTATTTTACAAATACAGTGTAATAACAAGCTTAAGGAATTTAAATTATATTTCTGTATTTGTTTTTACTATTTCTGGAAGAGTAAAACCTTTGTGGTTTTGTACTCTATTAAAATCTACGTAATTTTTCTTTTACAGAAATGACTAACGAGAATGAGAACCAAGCTGTTCCAATGGTGACTGCTAATGCCTCAACAAGCCGAACGACTCCGGCAGCATTGGCACCGGCGAAAAAATCCGGAATTGATTTCAAGCGCTGGCAACAAAAGATGTTCTTCTATTTGACTACTCTAAGTCTCCATAAGTTCATTAAGGAAGATGTTCCAGTGTTGTCCGATGAAACTCCAGAAACTGAACGCTTTCTCGTCGTTGAGGCGTGGAAGCATTCAGATTTTTTATGCAAGAATTATATTCTAAGCGGGCTGGAAGATTCTTTGTATAACATCTACGGTGGCGTAGAAACGTCAAAGGAACTGTAGACTGCGCTTGAAAAGAAATATAAAACTGAAGATGCCGGGTTGAAAAAGTTTGTTGCTGCAAAGTTTTTGGACTACAAAATGGTAGATAGCAAGTCTGTTATTACCCAAGTCCAGGAATGGCAAGTGATTATTCACGATCTCCTTGCTGAAGGTATAAATCTAATTAATATTGATGTTGAAAGTAGTAACCTTAGTATTTTTACTAATGAAAATTTCATTGAAGGTCTTGTTATCAATGAAGCATTCCAAGTACCAGCAATGATTGAGAAGTTGCCTCCTTTGTGGAATGTCACGACCCTAGTTCACCAATCGTGAACATGTCATGACGGCACCCAGTCCCCACAACTAGGTAAGCCTAACACGTTGCGGAATATACCAGTTTATAAACTTTAAATAAGAAATAGCGGAAAATAATATAAAAAGGAGATGTAATCCACGCTGCTTGGCACATACACCCGTCAAACACACTGTATAAAACACCACCAAGACCCGGAATCCCACGGGTAGCACGGACTAAAAGAGAACATACAACCGTAGCTCTATGTATAAGGAGTATCTAACAACGGAATGAAGGAAAAACATCTACTAGCACTAGAATAGAAGGAAGGCCTCCGGATCCGCGGACGTAGCGGATCATACCTCGAGGTATCCAAATGTGCTGCTGAATCATCTAGTATGAGCTTGTTCTGATGTACCTGGATCTGCACAACAAAAGTGTGCGAAGAGTAGCATGAGTACACCACTGCGGTACTCAGTAAGTGCCAAGCCTAACCTCGATGGAGTAGTGACGAGGAAGGTCAGGGCCCTACTGAGAGAAAACAATTACAAGATGATAATAATAATAATAATAATAATAATAATAATAATAATAATAATAATAATAATAATAATAATAATAATAAGCAGTTTAAATGATAAAAATCCTGAAATAACAAAAATAAAACGATTACTACAGCCGTCTACAATTAAGTTAACAACAAGTAACAAATTCAATTAACAAGTCCAGGACTTGTGTGAATTGAACCCACAGTCCCATTCTATAATCAACAGTCCAGGAGCTACGGGAATTTAATCCGCAGTCCCAATAACAGTATCTCTGGGTCTACGGGAATCGAACTCGCAGCCCGTGTCTCAATACCTCAGGGTGTATCTCAATGATCTCAGGATCTCCGGGAATCGAACCCGCAGTCCGTATCTCAATAATATATCAATAAAACCCGCAGCCCTTGGATCTCCGGGAATTGAACCCGCAGTCCACAAACAATAGCAAATCCGGGTCTCTGGGAATCGAACCCACAGCCCTGGGATCTCCGGGAATTGAACCCGCAATCCACCAACACAACAAATAAAGAAAACGCACACAGAAAACATAATACGCTTAACTATAACTTCACCGAGGACTGGTGCCAACAATTATCAAGTAGTTCAAGTAGGACAATTAGGCAATTAGACGGATAAATCCTACCTAATCATGCTTCCCTAACGAATACCAGGTAAATGTCACAACTTAATAATCTAAGAACAGAAATATCACGGATTGGACAATTAGAGTAAAGTGAGTTACAACAACTAGCACATGTCCACGGCCTTCACCTCGCGTACAAGGCATTTAAACTATCACATAATATCCTAGGGGTAAAGGTTCCCCCACACGAGGTTAGACAAGCCACTTACCTCAATTCCGGTACAAAACCCCTAAGAAATAACTCTGTTGCCGCGAATGTCGGCCTCCACAGGTGTAATATACCTGATAAAAATCAATGGAATCACATCAAAATAGGCCAATTGGGCATTACCCAATCAAAACAATCGAATTACACCCAAACCACAAAGTTGCCAAAACCCGACTTTCGGTACGCTTCTCGAAAAATTACGAAAGTTACATTTTCGGATTCCTTATCTCAACACGAGTCTAACCATACCAGGAACACCCAAATCGGACCACAAATGGCCCATCAAATCCTTGATTCTATCCAAGAGGGTTTTCTACCATTTTTAACAAAAATTCTCAAATTAAAGACTAAAACTTGCAATAGATTCGAGCTATACAACTAAAATTGAGTTAAGAGTACTTACCCTTTTGATTTCTCCAAAAATCTCCCGAAAAATCGCCTTACCCGAGCTCCAAATCGTCAAAAATGGCAAATGGGACGAAGTTTGAACTTTATTGTGCTGCCCAGGTATTTGTTCTTCGCGTTCGCGTCCCACCTCTCGCGTTCGCGAAGAACAAACTCCCAAAAATACATTTTCCAACTTTGTTCGGACAGCCTCTATTGCAATGGTCATAACTTTTTACACATAACTCCAAATGACTATTATAATATGTTTCGGAAAACTAGATTCAAAGAGCTACAACTTCCGTTTTTGAATGACTCAAAATTCCTTGTAGATAAAAAGATATGAGCTTCCGAAGTAGGACCTGTGCGACAGAAAAATCCTTCTTCGCGAACGCGAGGGACTCTTCGCGAATGCGAAGAACAAAGTCCCTGATGGAAAATCCTTCTTCGCGAACGCGATACCTCCATCGCGAACGCGAAGAACAAAGTCTTAGAGGCCAAATTCTTCTTCGTGAACGCGATAGGACCCTCGCGAACGCGAAGAACAATACCAGATACCAGAACAGCAATCCAAAAACTTCCAAAAATGACCCGTTAGGCATCCGAAATCGTCCCGAGGCCCCCGGACCCCAACGAAAACCACCAACATACTCCAAAACATGATACGAACTTGTTCCAATCATAAAAACACCATCCTAAACATCAAAATCACCAATTACACACGGATTCAAGCCTAAGTTTCTTCAAAACTTTCGAAACTAATATTCAATCAAAAACCCGACCAAACGACGTCCGAATGACCTGAAAATTTGCGTACATATCCAAAATCACATAACGAAGCTACAGAAATTGTCGGAATTCCATTCCAACCCCCGGATCAAAATCTCACCTAACGTTCGGATTTGCCAAAATTTCAAACTTCGGCATTTCAAGCATAATAGAGCTACGGACCTCCAAAATACATTCCGAACACACTCCCAACCCCGAAATCACCTAACGGAGCTAATGGAACCATCGAATTTCCGTTCCGAGGTCGTCTTAACATTGTTCCGGCTACGGGCCATTTTCTAACTTTAAAGCTCTCATTTAGGGACTAAGTGTCCCAAAATACTCCAAATTTCAGAACCGACTCTCCCGGCAAACCACAATAGCAGAAATGAACTTAGGGGAACAGTTAAATTGGGGATTGGGGCATAATTTTTTTAAAATGACCGGCCGGGTCATTACATCTTCCCACACTTAAAAGATTCGTTCGTCCTCGAACGAGCATAGAAAACATACCTGGGGTAGTGAAAAGATGAGGGTACTGGCTGCGCATATCCTGCTCGGTCTCCCAAGTCGCCTCCTCGACCGGCTGGCCCCGCCACCGAACCTTTACCGAAGCGATGTTCTTTGACCTTAGCTTTCTGACCTGCCTGTCTAGAATGGCTACTGGTTCCTCAACATAAGACAAATCCTTGTCTAGCTGAACAGAAGTGAAATCCAACACATGCGATGGGTCACCATGGTATCTCCGGAGCATGGAGACATGAAATACGGGGTGAACTCTGGCTAGACTAGGAGGTAAGGCCAACTCATAAGCAACCTCCCAAACACGCCTCAAAATCTCAAAAGGGCCAATAAACGTAGGACTCAGCTTTCCTTTCTTCCAAAACCTCATAACGCCTTTCATGGGCAAGACTCGAAGCAGAACCCGCTCACCAACCATAAAAGCCACATCGCGAACCTTCTTGTCCGCATAACTCTTCTGTCTAGACTGGGCTGCACGAAGTCTGTCCTGAATCACCTTGACCTTGTCCATTGCATCCCGAACCATATCAGTACCTAGCAGCCTGGCCTCGCCCGGCTCGAACCAACCCACGGGAGACCTGCACCTCCTACCATATAGGGCCTCATACGGTGCCATCTGAACACTAGACTGGTAGCTGTTGTTATAAGCAAACTCCGCCAGTGGCAAGAAGTGATCTCATGAACCTCCAAACTCAATCACGCACGTACGGAGCATATCCTCCAAAATCTGAATAGTGCGCTCGGACTGCCCATCAGTCTGGGGGTGAAAGGCTGTGCTCAGCTCTACCCGAGTACCTAACTCCTGCTGTACGGCTCTCCAGAACCGTGAAGTGAACCGAGTGCCTCTATCCGAAATGATGGAAACTGGAATACCATGCAGCCGAACTATCTCCCTGATATAGATCTCCGCCGGTCGCTCCGATGAATAAGTAGTGCTCACCGGTATAAAATGGGCGGACTTGGTCAGCCGATCCACAATAACCCAAATGGAATCAAACTTCCTAACAGTCCGTGGAAGCCCGGATACAAAGTCCATGGTGATGCGCTCCCATTTCCACTCTGGAATCTCAATCCGCTGCATCAATCCACCCGGACGCTGATGCTCATACTTCACCTGCTGGCAGTTGAGGCATCTAGAAACATAATCAACTATATCCCTCTTCTTCCGCCTCCACCAGTAATGCTGTCTCAAGTCCTGATACATCTCTGCGGCACCCGGATGGATGGAATACCGCGAACTATGGGCCTCTGCTAGGATCAGCTCTCGAAGATCATCTACATTGGGCACACAGATACGCCCCTGCATCCTCATAACTCCATCATCTCCAACGGTAACATCTCGAGCATCACCGCGCCGAACTCTATCCTGAAGGACAAGCAAATGAGGGTCGTCGAACTGACGCTCCCTGATGCAGTCAAATAGAGAAGACCGAGAAACCACACAAGCTAGAACCCGGCTGGGCTCCGAAAGATCCAGTCTAACAAACTGCCTGGCCAAAGCCGAACATCCATCGCCATAGGCCTCTCCGAAGCTGGTAGATATGCTAAACTCCCCAAACTCTCTGCCCGACGACTCAAGGCATCAACAACCACATTAGCCTTGCCCGGATGATAGAGAATAGTAATATCATAGTCCTTAAGTAACTCCAACCATCTCCTCTGACGCATATTCAGGTCCTTCTGCTTAAGCAAGTGCTGCAAGCTACGGTGATCAGTGTAGATCTCACAAGGAATCCCATACAAGTAATGACGCCAAATCTTTAAGGCGTGAACAATATCAGCTAGCTCCAAATCATGAACATGATAGTTCTTCTCATGTATCTTCAACTGTCTAGACGCATAGGCAATAACCCTACCGTTCTGCATCAATACTGCACCGATTCCAACTCGTGAGGCATCACAATATACTGTATAGGACCCCGAACATGTAGGCAACATCAATAAAGGGGCCGAAGTCAAAGCTGTCTTGAGCTTCTGAAAGCTCGCCTCACACTCATCTGTCCACTGAAAAAGGGCACCCTTTTGGGTCAATCTGGTCATAGGTGCTGCAATCGAAGAGAACCCCTCTACGAAACGACGGTAATAGCCCGCCAAACCAAGGAAACTGTGAATCTCAGTAGCGGAGGAGGGTCTGGGCCAACTCTGCACGGCCTCCACCTTCCTCGGATCTACTCGAATACCATCACTCGACACCACGTGGCCCAAAAATGCCACCGAACTCAACCAGAATTCACATTTAGAGAACTTGGCATAAAGCTGCTTCTCCCTCAGAATCTGAAGCACTATCCTCAAATGTTGCTCGTGCTCTTCCCGGCTCCGGGAATATACTAGAATATCATCAATGAAAACAATCACGAACGAGTCCAGATAAGGCCTGAACACACTGTGCATCAAATGCATAAAGGCTGCTGGGGCATTAGTCAACCCAAAAGACATCACGAGGAACTCATAGTGACCATACCGAGTCCTGAAGGCAGTCTTCGGGATATCTGGCTCCCGAATCTTCAGCTGGTGATACCCAGAGCGCAAATCAATCTTAGAAAACACCTGTGCGCCCTGTAGCTGGTCAAATAAATCATCAATACGGGGCAAAGGATACCGGTTCTTCACTGTAACCTTGTTCAACTGACGATAGTCAATACACATACGCATAGAACCGTCCTTCTTCTTCACAAACAACACAGGAGCACCCCAAGGCGAAACACTGGGTCGAATAAAACCCTTGCCCAATAACTCCTGTAATTGATCCTTCAACTCCTTCAACTCGGGAGGAGCCATACGGTACGGTGGAATAGAAATGGGCTGAGTGCCCGGCAACAAGTCAATAGCAAAGTCAATATCTCTGTCGGGCGGCATGCCCGGGAGATCGGCTGGAAATACATCAGCAAAGTCACGTACCACAAGAACAGAATCAATAGAGGGAGTGTCAATACTGACATCCCGCACATAGGCTAGATAAGCTGCACACCCCTTCTCAACCATACGTTGAGCTCTGAGAAAGGAAATAACACGTCTAGGGGTGTGATCTAGGGTACCACTCATCTCAATACGTGGAATGCCTGGCATAGCCAGCGTCACGGTCTTGGCATGACAATCAAGAATAGCATAATGGGGCGACAACCAGTCCATGCCCAGAATAATATCAAAATCGACCATCCCGAGCAACAATAGATCCGCTCTGGTCTCAAAATCACAAATGGTAACCAAACACGACCGATATACACGGTCCACGACCAAAGAATCACCCACCGGAGTGGAAACATAAATGGGGGCACTCAAAGAATCCCGAGGCACACCCAGATGAGAAGCAAAGTAAGAAGACACATATGAAAAAGTGGAACCAGGGTCGAATAGAATCGATGCCTCCCTGTGACTAACCAGAATAATACCTGTGATAACAGAGTCAGATGCAACAGCCGCATCGCGATCAGGAATAACATAGAATCTGGCCTGTCCCCCCTCTCGAGGGCGGCCTCTAGAACCCTGACCCCCGCCCCCTGGCTGGCTGAGCAGGTGGAGTGGCAGCTGGAGCTGGAATGATAGCCTGCTGGCCCTGAGAACTACGCTGAGGCTGCGAAGACTGATGAGGTGCTCCCCTTCTACGCCTGGCGCACTCCCTAACCAGATGGTGAGTATCCTCGCACTCAAAGCAAGCTCTGGGAGGACACGGTGGCTGAGACTGACCGGCCTCACCCCCACTAGTCCGACCCCTGGAAGTACCCCGCGCAGGAGGTGCACTAGAAACTAGGGGAGCATAATAAGGCTCCTGAGGTGCTGGAAGAGCTGGGGTACTACCGGCTGCGGGCAATGCTGAGTGAACTGGACGACCGGAATAACCCCTGCCAAAACGACCGGCTGCTGAAGTGCGGGCACCGGAGAAATGGCCCGACTCACGAGACCTCTTGGCCTCTCTATCTCCCCGCTCTCTAAGGAGCATACTCTCGATCCTCCTGGCAATGCTAACTGCCTGCTGATAAGATATATCTGTCTCCAACTCTCTGGCCATGCTGGACCGGATCGGCGGAATAAGGCCCTCAATAAATCTCCGCACTCTCTCCCGAACCGTGGCTACCAAGGCCGGTGCATGCCTGGCTAGACGGGTGAAACTGATAGCATACTCCGATACTGACATGGAGCCCTGTTGCAACCTCTCAAACTCCGAGCGCCAAGAATCCCTAAGGCTCTGTGGAACAAACTCCCTCAAAAACAGATCTGAAAACTGCGTCCAGGTCAATGAAGCAGACTCATCTGGACTATCCAACTCGTACGTGCGCCACCAATCATAAGCGGCTCCACGAAGCTGAAAAGTAGTGAAGGAAACCCCGCTGGTCTCCACTATCCCCATGGTACGAAGAATACGGTGACACCCCTCCAGAAAACCCAATGCATCATCCATAGCCAAACCGCTGAATACTGGAGGATCATATTTCTTGAACCTCTCCAACCTACGCTGCTCGTCCTCAGAGGCAACTGGTCCACCTCCGGGCTGTGCTGGGGCGACAGAAGGCATAACCAAAACATCTGGAACCTGTCCCACCGGCACACGCTGCTCCGGTGTAACGGCTGCGAGAGTCCGGGCCCCTCCCCCGGCCTGAGATGTAGCTGTGACGAGAGGAAGCAGTCCTGCCCTGAGCTAAAGTGGTATACATACTCATGAACTGGGCCAAGGTCTCCTGGAGTGCTGGAGTAGTGGTAGCTGTAGTCGGTGTACCCGGTGTCTGCGCTCCAACCTGGTCTACCTGTGGCACCTCAGTAGCAGCGCGCGCGGGTGCTGTGGCTGCACCTCGGGCGCGTCCTCGTCCTCTACCTCGGCCCCGGCCTCTGATGGCGGCAACAGGGGGCGCGGGTACCTGATCGTCGCGAGTAGCTCGTGTCCTCACCATCTGTGAGAGAATAGAAAGCAGTAGTTTAGATTTTTGATGCCAAAAATGTCGCACGACAAGGAATCCAAAAGAAATGAAGAGTTTCCTAAACGGTTACATAGCCCCTCGTAGATAAATACAGACGTCTCCGTATCGATCAGCGAGACTCTAAGTAACCGGTCTGTGTCCCGTGACTCCTATGAACCTAGAGCTCTTATACCAACTTGTCACGACCCTAGTTCACCAATCGTGAACATGTCATGACGGCACCCAGTCCCCACGACTAGGTAAGCCTAACACGTTGTGGAATATACCAGTTTATAAACTTTAAATAAGAAATAGCAGAAAATAATATAAAAAAAGGAGATGTAATCCACGCCGCTTGGCACATACACCCGTCAAACACACTGTATAAAACACCATCAAGACCCGGAATCCCACGGGTAACACAGACTAAAAGAGAACATACAACCGTAGCTCTATGTATAAGGAGTATCTAACAACGGAATGAAGGAAAAACATCTACTAGCACTAGAACAGAAGGAAGGCCTCCGGATCCGCGGACGTAGCGGATCATACCTCGAGGTCTCCCAAAACGTTGCTGAATCACCTGATATGAGCCTGTCCTGATGTACCTGGATCTCCACAACAAAAGTGTGCAAAAGAGTAGCATGAGTACACCACGGCGGTACTCGGTAAGTGCCAAGCCTAACCTCGATGGAGTAGTGACGAGGAAGGTCAGGGCCCTACTGAGAGAAAACAATTACAAGATGATAATAATAATAATAATAATAATAATAAGCAGTTTAAATGATAAAAATCCTGAAATAACAACAATAAAACGATTACTACAGCCGTCTACAATTAAGTTAACAACAAGTAACAAATTCAATTAACAAGTCCAGGACCTGTGGGAATTGAACCCACAGTCCCATTCTATAATCAACAGTCCAGGAGCTACGGGAATTTAACCCGCAGACCCAATAACGGTATCTCTGGGTCTACGGGAATCAAACCCACAGCCCCTGTCTCAATACCTCACGGTGTATCTCAATGATCTCAGGATCTCCGGGAATCGAACCCGCAGACCGTATCTCAATAATATATCAATAAACTCCGGGTCTCCGGGAATCGAACCCGCAGCCCTTGGATCTCCGGGAATTGAACCCGCAGTCCACAAACAATAGCAAATCCAAGTCTCTGGGAATCGAACCCACAGCCCTGGGATCTCCGGGAATTGAACCCGCAGTCCACCAACACAACAAATAAAGAAAACGCACACAGAAAATATAATACGCTTAACTATAACTTCACCGAGGACTGGTGCCAACAATTATCAAGTAGTTCAAGTAGGACAATTAGGCAATTAGACAGATAAATCCTACCTAATCATGCTTCTCTGACGAATACCAGGTAAATGTCACAACTTAATAATCTAAGAACAGAAATATCACGGATTAGATAATTCGAGTAAAGTGAGTTACAACAACTAGCACATGTACACGCCCGTCACCTCGCGTACAAGGCATTTAAACTATCACATAATATCCTAGGGGTAAAGGTTCCCCCACACGAGGTTAGACAAGCCACTTACCTCAATTCCGGTACAAAACCGCTAAGAAATAACTCTCTTGCCACGAATGTCGGCCTCCACAGGTGTAATATCTTATAAAAATCAATGGAATCACATCAAAATATGCCAATTGGGCATTACCCAATCAAAACAATCGAATTACACCCAAACCACAAAGTTGCCAAAACCCGACTTTCGGTACGCTTCTCGAAAAAATTACGAAAGTTACATTTTTGGATTCCTTATCTCAACACGAGTCTAACCATACCAAGAACATCCAAATCGGACCACAAATGGCCCATCAAATCCTTGATTCTATCCAAGAGGGTTTTCTACCATTTTTAACAAAAATTCTCAAATTAAAGACTAAAACTTGCAATAGATTCGAGCTATACAACCAAAATTGAGTTAAGAGTACTTACCCTTTTGATTTCTCCAAAAATCTCCCGAAAAATCGCCTTACCCGAGATCCAAATCGTCAAAAATGGCAAATGGGACGAAGTTTGAACTTTATTCTGCTGCCCAGGTATTTGTTCTTCGCGTTCGCGTCCCTCCTCTCTCGTTCGCGAAGAACAAACTCGCAAAAATACATTTTCCAACTTTGTTCGGACAGCCTCTATTGCAATGGTCATAACCTTTTACACATAACTCCAAATTACTATTATAATATGTTTCGGAAAACTAGATTCAAAGAGCTACAACTTCCATTTTTGAATCACCTCAAAATTCCTTGTAGATAAAACGATATGAGCTTCCGAAGTAGGACATGTGCGACAGAAAAATCCTTCTTCGCGAACGCGAGGGACTGTTCGCGAACGCGAAGAACAAAGTCCCTGATGGAAAATCCTTCTTCGCGAACGCGATACCTCCATCGCGAACGCGAAGAACAAAGTCTTAGAGGCCAAATTCTTCTTCGCGAATGCGATAGGACCCTCGCGAACGCGAAGAACAATACTAGATACCAGAACAGCAGTCCAAAAACTTCCAAAAATGACCTGTTAGGCATCCAAAATCGTCCCGATGCCCCCGGGACCCCAACGAAAACCACCAACATACTCCAAAATATGATACGAACTTGTTCCAATCATAAAACACCATCCTAAACATCAAAATCACCAATTACACACGGATTCAAGCCTAAGTTTCTTCAAAACTTTCGAAACTAACATTCAATCAAAAACCCGACCAAACGACGTCCGAATGACCTGAAAATTTGCGGACATATCCAAAATCACATAACGAAGCTACAGAAATTGTCGGAATTCCATTCCAACCCCCGGATCAAAATCTCACCTAACGTTCGAATTTGCCAAAATTTCAAACTTCGGCATTTCAAGCCTAATTGAGCTACGAACCTCCAAAATACATTTCAAACACGCTCCCAACCCCGAAATCACCTAACGGAGCTAATGGAACCATCGAATTTCCGTTCCGAGGTCGTCTTAACATTGTTCCGGCTACGGGCCATTTTCTAACTTTAAAGCTCTCATTTAGGGACTAAGTGTCCCAAAATACTCCAAATTTCAGAACCGGCTCTCCCGGCAAACCACAATAGCAGAAATGAACTTAGGGGAACAGTTAAATTGGGGATTGGGGCATAATTTTCTAAAACGACCGGCCTGGTCGTTACATGGAAGGACTTCAAAAACTACTTGAAACACAAACGCAAGGGGATGTCCCTTGAAGATCTCATTGTTCGGTTGAGAATCGAAGAGGACAATAAAGCTGCTGAAAAGAGAGGCCGTGGAAACTCAACAATAATGGGAGCAAATATTTTTGAAGGGAACAAGAAGAGGAAGAAGGTTTCTGGACCAAAATACAACCCAAGCAAGAAGCAGTTCAGTGGAAACTGCTACAATAATGGAAAACCCGGACACAAATCTACGGAGTGTCGTGCTCCGAAGAAAGGCAAGAAGAAGGGTCAAGCAAACATGGTTGAAAAGCATGATGATGTTGATAACTTATGTGCCATGCTTTCCGAATGCAACTTGGTAGGCAATCCTAGAGAGTGGTGGATTGATTCTGGAGCCACTCGCCATGTTTGTGCAGTTAGAGAAGCGTTTGCTACTTATGCTCCTGTTGGACCCGACGAGACGATTTCTATGGGAAATGCTTCAAAGGCCAATATTGAAGGATGTGGGAAGATATTTCTCAAAATGACTTCCGGCAAAGTGGTGACTTTGAACAACGTCCTTCATGTTCCCGAGATTAAGAAGAATTTAGTCTCTACTGGACTTCTTGTTAAGAATGGTTTTAAATGTGTTTTTATTTCCGATAAGGTTGTAATAAGCAAGAACGAAATGTTTGTAGGAAAAGGTTACCTTAGTGAGGGCCTTTTCAAGCTGAATGTTATGTTTGTTGAGAATAATAATAAAATTTCAGCTTCGTCTTACTTACTTGAGTCAAATGAATTATGGCATATACGTTTGGGTCATGTCAATTATAAAACCTTACGGAAAATGATTAATTTGGAAGTATTGCCTAAATTTGAATGTGACAAATCAAAATGTCAAGTATGTGTGGAATCTAAGTATGTTAAACATCCTTATAAGTCGGTTGAAAGGAATTCAAATCCTTTAGACTTAATTCACACAGATATTTGTGACATGAAGTCAATACCATCTCGCGGTGGAAAGAAGTATTTCATAACTTTTATTGACGATAGTACTCGATATTGCTACGTTTACTTACTTAATAGTAAAGTTGAAGCAATAGACGCATTCAAGCAATACAAAAATGAAGTTGAAACACAACTTAACAAGAAAATCAAAATGATAAGAAGTGATAGGGGTGGTGCATATGAATCTACTTTTGAACAAATATGTTTAGAATATGGAATTATTCATCAAACAACAGCCCCTTACACACCCCAATCCATTGGGATTGCAGAAAGAAAGAATCGTTTGTTAAAGGAGATGATGAACGCATTATTGATAAGTTCTGGTTTTCCACAGAACTTGTGGGGGGAAGCCGTGCTTACGGCTAGCCGAATACTTAATCGAGTACCCCATTGCAAAACACAATCCATTCCATATGAAAAATAGAAAGGAAGGAAGCCCAACTTGAATTATTTTGAAGTGTGGGGGTGTTTGGAAAAAGTGCAAGTTCCTAAACCCAAAAGGGTAAAAATAGGACCGAAAACCGTTGATTGTGTTTTCATAGGATATGCGACTAATAGTAAAGCATATCGATTTCTGGTTTATAAATCAGAAAATCCCGACATTTATAATATGTCACAACCCGGATTTTTCCCCCAACATCGGGATCGTGATGGCAGCTACTCGTGGTAGCTAGGCAAGCCACTTTATTCACACTACCCTGTTTTTAACAATATTTCATATTCAATTTAACAATCAATATCATAACCTTAATTAGACAAGTGCGGAAGACCTTATAAAAAATAGTAATAAGCCATCTCAAAATGAAATAGTACTGAAATCCTCTACCCAAGACGTGGAGTCACCAACTTACGAACTACTACATGAATACTACACATAAAAGGTCTGAAAGAATATAACATAATCTGTTTGTCTCGGAACAAGGAGACTACAGCTAATGACATAAATAAAAAGAAGAGACGACGGGCCTGCGGACGCCTGCAAGCTACGTCGGTCTCAAGTATGATCAACTCCCACGCAAAAGATCTACTCCTGATCGAAACTTGGACCTGTGCAAAAACGCACAGAAGTGCAGTATCAGCGCAACCGACCCCATGTGCTGGTAAGTGCCTGGCCTATCCCGGTGAAGTAGTGACAAGCCTAGGACCAGACACTCACATAAACCTGTGCAATTCTATATATGTATATACCACAAAATAACAGGATTATCAAGTAACACAATTACAAAGGAGTATCATGCTGGGGGAACACAATAAGCAATATATAATAAATCAGTAAAGAGAATCAGAGTGTAGTAAAAACGGCTATCACCAAAACAAGAAATTTAATAGTTGCACGGCATCACCTTTCGTGCTTTTACTCTCATCCTCACAAAATAAGCAAATAAAAGTGCACGGCATCACCCTTCGTGCTTTTACTCTCATCCTCACCAAATAAGCAAATAAAAGTGCACGGTATCACCCTTCGTGCTTTTACTCTCATCCTCACCAAATAAGCAAATAAAAGTGCACGGCATCACCCTTCGTGCTTTTACTCTCATCCTCACATCCATGGCACGGCATGATCCTTCGTGCATGGTTTAAATAACAACGGCATGGAATGTTCCTTAGTGCATAATCAGTAAAACAAGGCACGGCATAATCCTTCATGCATAATCACTAAAGCAAGGCACGGCATGATCCTTCATGCATAATCAGTAAAATAAGGCACGGCATGATCTTTCGTGCATAATCAGTAAAACAAGGCACGGCATGATCCTTCGTGCATAATCAATAAAATAAGGCACGGCATGATCCTTCGTGCATAATCAGTAAAACAAGGCACGGCATGATCCTTCGTGCAAACATAAGTAAAAATGGCACGGCATCACCCTTCGTGCATTATCACTCTTCCTCACCCAAATAACAATCACGGTTAAGGGCAAAAGAATGAAACAAATAATATTAACCGTCTCGGCAAGGGAAACAATAATCATCACAGTAAAGTCCCGGCAAGGGAAACAATAATCAACTTCACAATAAAGTCCCGACAAGGGAAACAATAATCAACTTCACAATAAAGTCCCGGCAAGGGAAACAATGATCAACTTCACAATAAAGTCCCGACAAGGGAAACAATAATCAACTTCACAATAAAGTCCCGGCAAGGGAAACAATAATCAACTACACAATATATGTCAACAAACGACTCACGGTCATGCTAGACGCCAGTGTATAGATGCTCGTCACCACAACCTATACACCGCACTCGATCACATAGCAATTAGCACATTCAATCCTATTCCCTCAAGCTAGGATAGATCAAACACTTACCTCGACGGCTTATAGTCCACTCAATCCTCGAGCAATACTTTTTCTTTTGGATTTAGCTACAAATCAATCGTATCTATAAACAATTTATTTAATATCGTCAGTTCTACTCAACAAACCAACCCAATTACCTAATTAAAGTATTTTTAACATGCTGTCCAAAAATTGTAAAATTGACCCCGGGTCCGCTTGGTCAAAAAATTCTGAAAATTATACTAATGGATTCCTCGTCTTTCCCCGAGTCCGTACATATAAAGAACACCAAAATTGGAGTCCGTTTGACCCCTCAAATCGACCCCTCAAGGTCTCATAATTTCAGGCCCCAAAATCCTATTTTTCTGCTATTTTCATGAATTAAAGAATGGGATTGTGGTTTATAATCACCCATAAACGAGTTTTAATAATAAAATCACTTACCTCCATGATACCCATTATTTTCTCTTTTAAAAATCGCCTCAAAACCTTCTTCCCGTTCAAAAATTGAAAAAGAACTCGAACTGCTCATTATAGGTATACTTTTCACGCGTTTTACTGCTCCTAATGGATTCCTTGTGAAATTCTATTGAATTTAGGCTTTTGAATCACTCAATTTGACCTTATAATGAAGGAGATATGTAGGTTTTAAGATTTGCAAATAGTGCAGGTTTTTAATACGCCGTCAGGGGCAATTTCGTCATTAACCTAAAAATCTGGGCAACCTTAGTAAAATGGCCATAAAATCCTCATACGATGTCCAAATTCGATGATTTTTTTTGCTACGGGTCCGTAATTACGATACGGATCTAATGTTTCATTTAAAAGAGTAATCGAAGCTCATTTATTCAATATGATATCATTTATGCTTGAAGAAACGATGTCGAAGCATAAGAAAACGAGCATAACGCAACCCAAACATATCCGAAACACGTCAAACGACATCCATTTTTTACCAAACTTTACATGAAGTGCTTAAACAATATATAAGACTTGTACCGAGCGTCGAAACAAAAATACGAGCCCGATACCTAGGTCTTTTAATCAATTTTCCTTTCCATTTTCATTAATAAATTTAGAAAAACAATTTCACGGAAAAATTCATATCTTGGGCTCTAGGCCTCGAAATTCGACTCCGGACGCATTCCCGAGTCCCATATTTTGCTACGGACCTTCCAGGACCGTCCGATCTCGGGTCCGGGTCTGTTTACCAAAAATGTTGACCGAAGTCAACTATATCAATATTAATATCAAATTTCTTCAAATTTTCTATAGTATTCACATATTCTAGCACAACATCTTTCCGGCTACATGCCCAGACTATGCACGTAAATTGAGTCAATATAAAATGAGGTTTTCAAAGCCTCGAAAGCGCGGGACAAATGAGGAAATCAGGTGATGACCCTTTGGGTCGTCACATAATAATACGGTTATAGAATCAGATAATGCTGAGTTCTTTGAAAATATATATCCGTACAAAAAGGAATGTGAGTCGATTAGTGAAAGATCTAAACGACCTCGGAATGAAGCAAAAGAAAGTATGCTTAACCAGGAAGATCCAAAGCGTAGTAAACGTCAAAGAACGTCTACTTCATTTGGACCAGATTTTGTGACTTTCTTATAGGAAAATGAGCCTCAAACATTTAAAGAAGCGATGTCTTCTTCGGAATCATTGTCATGGAAAGAGGCAGTCAATAGTGAAATAGAATCCATATTGAACAACCATACATGGGAATTGGTTGATCTTCCTCCTGGAAATAAACCGTTGGGTTCTAAATGGATCTTTAAAAGGAAAACGAAAGATGATGGCACTATTGATAAATATAAGGCAAGACTTGTTGTCAAAGGGTATAGACAACGAGAAGGTCTTGATTATTTTGATACATACTCTCCAGTTACAAGAATTACGTCCATACGAACGTTAGTAGCGTTAGCTGCAGTTTATGGTCTTGAAATTCATCAAATGGATGTTAAGACGACCTTCTTAAATGGAGAGTTGGAGGAAGAAATCTACATGGAACAACCAGAAGGGTTTGTGGTTCCAGGTAAAGAAAAGAAGGTCTGTAGACTTGTTAAGTCCCTTTACGGATTAAAACAAGCACCCAAACAATGGCATGCTAAATTTGACCAAACAATGTTGTCAAATGGGTTTAAGATAAATGAGTGTGATAAATGTGTGTACATTAAAAATGTTCCAAATCACATAGTCATTGTTTGCTTATATGTGGATGATATGCTCATAATTAGTAATGACATTGCCAATATAAATGCTACTAAGCGTATGCTAACTAGCAAGTTTGATATGAAAGACTTGGGAGTTGCTGATTTAATTCTGGGAATTAAGATCCATAAGACTTCTCAAGGTCCGGCGTTGTCACAATCTCATTATATCAAGACAGTACTTGAAAAATTCAAGCACTTGGGCTTTAAAGTTGCAAAGACTCCAATTGACGTGAATCTTGCATTAGCAAAGAACAAAGGCCAAAGCATATCACAATTGGATTATGCTCGTGTGTTGGGTTGCTTAATGTCACGACCCTAGTTCACCAATTGTGAACATGTCGTGATGGCACCCAGTCCCCATGACTAGGTAAGCCTAACACATTGCGGAATATACAAGTTACAAATACTTAAATAAGAAACAGCGGAAAATAGCATAAAAGATATGTAATCTGTGCCGCTTGGCACATACATCCGTCACACAATGAATAAAACACTACCAAGATCCGGAACCCCACGGTAACACAGACTAAAAGAGAAATACAACTGTGGATCTATGTGTAAAGAGTATCTAACAACGAAATGAAGAAAAATGTCAACTAGTACTACTAGAATAGAAGGGAAGCCTCCGGATCCGCGGACGTAGCAGATCATACCTCGAGGTCTCCGAATGTGCTGCTGAATCACCTAAGTTGAGCCTGTCCTGATGTACCTGGATCTGCACAATAAAAGTGTGCGAAGAGTAGCATGAGTACACCACGGCGGTACTCAGTAAGTGCCAAGCCTAACCTCGATGGAGTAGTGACGAGGAAGGTCATGGCCCTACTGAGAAACAATAATATAATGATAATAACAATAATAAGCAGTTTAGATGATAATAATTTCCGAAATTAACAACAATAAATGATTACTGCAATCGTCTACAATTAAGCTAACAACAAATAGTCAACTCAATAAAACCAGTCCAGGACCTGTGGGAATTGAACCCACAGTCCCATTCTCAGTACCTCTGGGTCTCCGGGAATCGAACCCGCAGCCCATGTCTCAATAATATCTCAATAACTCGGGATCTCCGGGAATCGAACCCGCAGTCCCTACCAATAAGTCAGGATCTCGGGAATCGAACCCGTAGTCCACATTTCAATAATCTCAGGATCTCGGGAATCGAACCCGTAGTCCATATTTCAATAATCTCAGGATCTCGGGAATTGAACCCGTAGTCCATATTTCAATAATCTCAGGATCTCGGGAATTGAACCCGTAGTCCATATTTCAATAATCTCAGGATCTCGGGAATTGAACCCGTAGTCCATATTTCAATAATCTCAGGATCTCGGGAATTGAACCCGTAGTCCATATTTCAATAATCTCAGGATCTCGTGAATTGGACCCGTAGTCCATATTTCAATAATCTCAAGATCTCGGGAATTGAACCCGTAGTCCATATTTCAATAATCTCAGGATCTCGGGAATTGAACCCGTAGTCGACAACCACAGCAAGTAAAGGAATACACAGAGAGAAGTATAATATGCTTAACGATAACTTCGCCGATGAACAGCGCCAGCGATTACCACGAAAAACTCAAGTAAGTCAATTAAGCAGCTAGACAGTTAGATTCTACCTAATCATGCTTTTCTAACTACTATCGGGTAGGAATATCGAATTTAACAACTAAAAACAGGAATATCACTCATTGAACATTTTGAGTAAAGTATGTGTTCAACAACCAGCGCATGTACACGCCCGTCACCTCGCGTACAAGGCATTTAAAGTATCACAATAATATCCTAGGGGTGAAAGTCCCTCACACGAAGTTAGACAAGCCACTTACCTCAATTCCGGTACAAAACCGCTAAGAAATAACCCTCTTGCCGCGAATGTCGGACTCCACAAGTGTAGTATCTGATAAAATCAATAGAATCAAATCAAAATAGGCCAATTGGGCATTACCCAATCAAAATAACTCAAAATACACCAAAACCCACAAGTTGCCAAAACCCGACTTTCGGTACGCTTATCGAAAAATCACGAAAATTATATTTTCGGGTTCCTTATCTCAATACGAGTCCGTGCATATAAAATCTATCGAAATCGGACTCGTTTGCCCATTCAAATCAAAGATTTTCTAACATTTAGGCCTAGGGCTCAAACCCACCTTTAATCTTCCAATTTCAGTGAAATAATCACGGATTTCATGATAAACCAACGAATTAAGGTCAAGAAACTTACCCCGATGATTTCCCGATGATATCCCAACGTTTCCCCTTCAAAAACCTCTCTTGGAGCTCAAAAATGGCGTTTTTGTGTATGGAGGTCGCGGGTGTTATGTTCTGAACTTAAGCTCACTGCCAGACATTTTCCTTCATCGCGTTCGCGTGGCCTGTCACGCGTTCGCGATGCTCTAACCCATTTACCCTTTGCGTTCGCGTGACGCCACTCGCGTCCGCGATGCACAGCCGGCTAAACCTTCGCGAACGCGGCACTAGTCCACGCATTCGCGATGACCTTATTTCTCATCCAACCCGCCTTGCTCTTCGCGAACGCGACACAGGGATCGCGAACGCGGTGCCTCCCCTTCTTCCACTACGCGAACGCGATAGCTTGGACGCGAACGCGATGCTCTGCAGCACCCAGCCTACGCGAACGCGAACAAGGCCCTCGCGAACGCGATGGCTTAAATCTTGCCCAGTGATCTGCAGTTTTTCTGCAGACTTTTCATGTTCCAAAATGCCGGATGATGGTCCGAATTCATCCCGAGGCCTCCGGGACCCCAACGAAAACCACCAACATACTCCAAAACATGATACGAACTTATTCCAATCATAAAAACACGTCTAACAACATCAAAACCCATAAATCACATCGATTCAAGCCTAAGTTTCTTCAAAACCTTCCAAATTGCACATTCGATCTAAAACCCGACCAAACGACATCCGAATGACCTGAAAATTTGCGGACATATCCAAAATCACATAATGAAGCTACAAAAATTGTCGGAATTCCATTCCGACCCACGGATCAAAATCACACCTATCGTTCGGATTCGCCAAAATTTCAAACTTCGGCATTTCAAGCCTAATTGAGCTACGGACCTCCAAAATACATTCTGGACGCGCTCCCAACCCCGTAATCACCCAACGGAGCTAATGGAACCATCGGATTTCCGTTCCGAGATCGTCTTAAGACTGTTCCGGTTACGGACCATTTTCTATCTTTAAAGCTCTCATTTAGGGACTAAGTGTCCCAAAATACTCCAAATTTCAGAACCGACTCTCCCGGCAAACCACAATAGCAGAAATGAACTTAGGGGAATAGTTAAATTGGGGATTGGGGCGAAATTTTCTAAAACGACTGGTCGGGTCGTTACACTTAATGTACATCATGAATTGTACACGACCAGAAATAGCCTGTGCTATAAGTAAATTGGGTCGATATACGAGCAATCCAAGTCAATCTCATTGGATGGCCATGAAACGAGTTTTGGGGTACTTAGTACATACCCAGGACTTTGCTTTGCACTATAATAAATATCCTACGGTCATTGAGGGATACTGTGATGCAAATTGGATCACCGGTTCAACTAATTCCAAGTCCACAAGTGGATATGTATTTACAATTGGTGGAGGGGCGGTATCTTGGAAGTCGTCCAAACAAATTTGTATTGCCCGCTCTACTATGGAGGCTGAGTTCATAGCTTTGGATAAAACTGGTGAAGAAGCTGAATGGCTCCGGAATTTCTTGGAAGATATTCCATTTTGGCCCAAACCCTTGGCACCAATATGCATACACTGTGATAGTCAAGCGGTAATTGGAAGGGCTGGGAGCGTTATGTATAACGGAAAATCTCGTCATATACGATGAAGACATAAAACCGTTAGACAATTACTCTCTAGAGAAATTATCACGATTGATTATGTAAAGTCAAGTGATAATGTGGCGGATCCGCTTACAAAAGGCCTAACTAGAGATGTAGTTGAGAAATCATCAAGGGGAACGGGACTGTGGCCGAGAATAAGTCATAGTGGCGGTAACTCTACCTAGAAGACCGGAGATCCCAAGATCTAGGTTCAAGGAGATCAAACAAAGTCATTTATGACCGTTCAACATTGTCAAATAAACTTTTGGTCCATTCTCTTATAAGACAATGTTCAGTACCAAGGATAAAGCATTAAGGCTTTTTAATGATTTCTAAATTTGATACGGGGTATATCAAATAGTGTATCTATGGGATGACATGTTTAGGAATCACCTATGTAAGTGTGAAGTGTTAGCCGCTTCAAGGAGAATTTTGTAACGCCAGTTCTCTACGCACTTATGAAACCAGGCGGTGTTCATGGCTGAAACGAACGCAACATTGAGAACCAAAGACGGTTAAGAGTTGGTTGTGTGACTTGTGGTTGTGTAGGTATACACCAAAGTTCGACGGTTCAAAGATATCAAATCTACCGATTGATCGACTATATCCGACATAAGTTCACTACGGAAAGTTCAAAGGGAAACCTACTTATCCAGATGCAAGTAATCCTTACTTGCGAATCACACAGTTTTTCAAGCATACTTCCGTGATATAGCCATTCCCCATTCATGTGGGGATTGTTGGGTTTTAATATATTTAATTAATATATTAAAGAGTTAAAAGAGGGTGAATGGGAAATGGAGGGAAATAAAATTTTAGTGAAATTTCAAGTTCCCTCTCCTTGGTAAATGGGCATTGTCCCATATTGGAAGAGGAAGAGATTTTTTATGGGTATATAAGCAATTGCTCTTATTCTAGCTCTTCAAGAGTTGAGAAGAAAGCAAGCCTCGCGCCGTCGTCGTCGCTCGGCTCGGCTTCGGCTTCGGCTTCGGCTTCGGCTTCGGCTTCGGCTTCGGCTTCGGCTTCGGCTACGGCTACGGCTACGGCTTCGGCTTCGGCTTCGGTTTCGGATTCGGATTCGAATTCGGATTTGGATTTAGATTTGGTCAAATGATCGATTGATTAACTTTTTGGACCAAATTTATTTGTTAATAGTAAAATATTAACAGAAATAATATTAAAATATTTATTTTAATAACAGAATATTAATATTAAATAAATATAAATATTAAATCCAAATTTCAGTTTGTTCTGTTTTTGTAATAGAAAATTAACTACC